>RJWM01005216.1:0-94091 GCA_004363535.1 Dasyprocta punctata | reverse complement strand
ATCTCACCTCTAACACATCCTGTCAGTTAAACTCTCATCCCAAAGAACCAAAAGGCCACAAACTCCCAGGAATGAGTGTGAGGAGCAGAAGGGGAGTCCAACTCAGTGAGACTTTCCCCAGCTAATGATTCACCAAAAGGAAACAAGGCTGTCACTGTAAAGACAATCTGGTATATAATAATAGGATAGCAATAGCTGTGTCAAGAGATTATGAAGATTAAATGAGAAAACCCAGAGATTCCACTGTGACTCAGCACTCTCTCCCCTTACATCTAATCCACACTAACTCAGCTGTATCCCCTCAACTGTACATACTTCCCTCCTTTTGACACATTACTTCCACACTGCAAAAAACCACCCAATTTTGTTGTGCCACAGTCTTGTCTAGTCAGAGCTTATATATTCTGGGAACATTTCTGTGCCTTGAGCCAAACTCAGAATCAATCAGGTCATAAGCTCACTGAAAGGAAAAAAAATCTGTCTGTGTACCCGAAGCCACATCTCTGCATCCCGGTCCTCATCTCCTTGCACAAATTCTCTGCAACTCAATTGAGCAAGTATTTAGTATGAACCTAGTGTGCATTTAGCGCTAGAACACCCACAGTTGGCAGCAGACTTATCCCCGCTACAAAATTTGGCATAAAATTATAACAAAATTATAATTATATTTCATTAAAATTGTAGCTTAATTATCCAGCTACAGTGAAAAGCCCATGAAAGAAAACCAGAGTGGGGTGGGAATATACACAAATATTCCTTAGTATATGCCCAGAACTCTCTCTCAGATACCAAATTCCATAGCTGCTCATCCTCCTTTATACTTTAAACCATTTCCAGATTACTTACAATATCCACTAGAATATAAATACTATGAAAATAGTAGGTATACTGTATTGCTTATGGAATAGTGGCAAAACATGTACATGTTTAGCACAGATGCAGTTTTTTGTTCAAATATTTTTGTTCTCCAATTGGTTGAATCTGCAGATGTGGAATCTATGGCTACAGAATGCTGATTGTACATCAGATGTTTAAATTAGGGATGATAAACAAACTCTCCAAAATACTGAAAAGAACCAGCTTGAGTTAAGTGAGCAAAAAAGTGCTGTAAGAATGTTCCAAGTAATAGGATGGGGAAAGTGCAGGGCCAGTGTGGCTGGGGTTGTGAATATAGGGAGCACAGAGTTCAGTGAAGTGGGCATGAGGAAGGGATGAGGCAAGTCAGGCCTTGACGATCACATTAATTTTTCCTGAGGGGACTAAGAACAACTAAGAGTTTTAGGCAGAGGAGTAACACAGTCTTACTTGCAGTAAGAGTGTAAAGCACATTGTTGCAGCAATGTGGAAAATAGTCTGTAAACAGCATGATCCTCAAGTTTCTGGTGTTGCAGGAATTCACACTTTGCAATGCATGCAATGGATAACATACTTCCTCTCAAAGAGTCCTTTATGCATTTGACAAATATCTACAGTGAACCGTGGATATAGCTCAGTAGCAAAGCATTTGCCTGATGGGCATGGCTCTAGGATCAATCCCCAGATCTGCTAAAATAAAAATGACAGACATCTATGGAACACCCAGTTCCATAGTGATTTGCAATGAATTTGAGTCCGAACAGTGGTTCGGCTTCTTATTAACTATGTGTTCTTGATCAAGGCTCTTAACCATAAGCATGAGGATCCTCAAATACCATTCTGGCTCACTTCCAAAGTTTCTTAGAGTATCAAGAGTTTATGGGAAGCAAATGGAATACATATTTGTGAGGTAAATCCTGCTCTTCAGAGATTTGGTCTCTGATTATTGACATACAGAGTGAGTTCAAATCCTATTCTTTTTTTTTTTTTTTTTTTTTTTTTTTTTTTTTTTTTTTTTTTTTTTTTTTTTTTTTTTTTTTTTTTTTTTTTTTTTTTTTTTTGCAGTACCGGGGTTCAAAACTCACAACTTCACACCTGCCAGGCAGTCACTTAGGCCACTGAGCCAAACTCCCGGCCCTATTTTTTTCAAGGCAGGGTCACACTATGTAATTCAGGCCAGCCTTGCTCATGTTGTAGCCCAAGAAGACCTCAAACTCACAACACTCCACCTACCTCAGCCTCCTGATCAAATCCCATTCTTGTAAAATGATTGTCCTGTTAGTGAAGGTCTATGGCCAGTCGGGAAGAATGTGACTGGAATAAACAGATAATCAGGTATTGAGTTTCATTTCATTCTTACCAGTGTGGTTGATTTTTCATTTTGTTTTGGTTTTTTTATTTTTTTAATGTAGAAATTAGGACTTTGATGAAAACTCTCCCAATATTTAAAGGCTAGATCAACTTTCAAGTAAAGTGAATGTAGGTCAAATAAAACACACCTAAAAGTCACATGAACCTTCTGGCCTCCAGTTTGAAAGCTATGGTTTCCACTAATGCAACTGGTTTTCTGGGGCATCAGATAACTGGAAACAAGAGAACAAGAGGGAATTTGGATGGTGGTAATAGAGTGGTATGACACTCATACAGAATCCTTGCCTCACCAAATAAGCCAAGCTCCAACATATGAGCTGCACAGAACATGAATGAAAGGAAAGAAAATGGAAATGTGAAACTGAGAGACAATTCAAACACTTTCTTGTGGACTCTAAATATGGACAAGTGCTGGGAATTTAGCTCAGCAGCACAAGCACCTGCCTGGCAAGCGCAAGGCCATGAGTTTGATCTCTGGTACAAAAAAAAAAAAAAAAAAAAAACCCACATTGTGAGTTACAAGGTGATGTTTAGATTAGATTCATTGAGTACTGATCAACTCAAGGTAACTGGCTTATCCATTTGCGTTAAGCTTTTATCATTTCTGTATGGTGAGTATATTCAAATTCCTCCTCTCTAGTGATTTTGAGATATATAATACATTATCACTAATTATAATCACCCTGCTCTACATAAAACACCAGAACTTATTCCTCCTACCTAACCACATTGTACTCGTTGATCAAACACTTTTCTTTATATTAATTACAAATTTCAAAAGGGAGAATTTCTGCCTTTTATGCATATTCTGAACTTATCTAATACAATTTTTATGTCAGATTAAAAGCAATTAATTATATTCCTTTGATCTGCAGAACAAAATTCTTTGTAAGAAATGAAGCCAATTTTCTCACTCATTAAATACATGTTATCAACAGTGGCTCTTCTATTTAGATTAGAGGATGACCAAACTCTATTGGCTAAAAATAAGCCATATAACTAAGTGGCTTAGAGAATAACCAGAAACTCCTCTTTCCAGATGTCCTCAACTGTTAACAAAAACACTAGTACTGTAAATGTGTGGAGTAAAAATGGAACTCATAGTATTTCTTAAACATAATATTTGAGGAATCAAAGACACTATCATCACACTATGCAATAATTAATACTGAAATTTTGAAGTCTATGTTGAGATAGATACTTGGCAATGAGATCATGTTCATGTTTGCTCATGATCTTATTGATTCCCTAGAGCTCTTGGAGCAGAAGAAAGAAGGATAGAGAGAGGGAAGTCTAGACCCTCATTATAGTAAGGAAGTAAAAAGACCGTAGATGATGAGAACGTATGCAGAGAGGCACGGAGGCAGGGCTTCAAGTGAGAAGCGAGGGAACTACTCACACAGAGTATCTCCAGGTTTCAGGGTGAGATGGAACGCCAGTGTCCCACAGAATAGGTTAGATGATGAGTGTCTCAGTATACTGCCCTCTAGCAGCCCACATAAGATGCCATCTGGGACACAACAGAAAAGCCTGGAGCTGGGAGAAATTTACCACCAAATGGCGCCTACAGTTTTTCTTTCCTATTTTAATAAAAGCCATCCTGTGGCACAACAAATTCAACTTTATAAAGTTGATTTCCCTTTAGCTGTCTACAAAGACGTTTAAAATGGTCCACCTCAACGTTTATTCTCTTCACCCCAACTCCTGAAAATGTTAAACCAAACTATGGGTAGAGCCAAGTGTTCTACCTTTGAACAGTTTGTTGTTGCAGTGCTGGGAGTCAAACCCAAGGCACTGAGCATTCAAGGGGCTAAACCTGAGCTGAATCCCTGCCCCCCAATTTCTGAATAACTCAATGGTAGATTCAAACCTTTCAGCCTAAAGCTTTTGAGTACCAGCTATTGCAGAACTCTGGGGACGACATCAGTGAATAAAACCTTAAAAACATCACCTGCCATGGTAGTGCTATTTTAGTCCTGCTATGTCAGAATACCACAGAATGGTCCATTTATAAAGAACAGGAAGCTATTTCTTTACAGTTCTGAGAGACAAGAAATCCAAGACCAAGGCACCAGCATCTGATGCACACCTTCATGCTATGCTGTCACAGGAGAGAGAATCTATTTCTGCAAGCCTTTATATAGAGCCATTAATCCATTCATGAGAGCAGTGGCCTCATGACCTAAACTCCTGCCAAAATCCTCCACTTCCAGCACCACTGCACCTTAGATTAAATTTCTAATACATACATTGTGAGGACACATTCAGACCATAGTAGATATTTCCATTCTAATATAAGAACAGTTTAGACAAATAGTTGCAAATATAAATATGTTACAGAAAGAGAGACACAGCTGCATTCAGTCACACTAATTTGAGAATAACAAATTAGAAAAGCAGGTGTAAGGTTGTCTCTGGGTATTTTCAAAGAGGTTGAGGGAAATTCCTCCATGGAGAGAATATTATGTTTTAAAGAGGTCCTCCTAATACATAAAGAGAAGTTTAAGATGCTTTTTCAACTTGTGACTTTTTGTTCTTTATAATTTTACCCAAGGATTGGCCTGCTTACTTTACCCAGTCATGACAAACAGAAGGCTCTTCCTGGGGGACCTCATGCTATGCGTGACCGAGCACAGGTGCAGCTGAGAGGGAGCTGAAGGATGCTTCTCATCTCATTTTTCAGATATAATTTGCATGCAACCTATAAGAAACCCCTTAAACCACTGTAAAAAAATGTTCACTTCTAAATATAGAAGAAAATGTGCTTTTCCTCCTAGTATTTTAAGTTATCTAAACATGAAATACGTTACACGGTGATTATCTATTGCTCTTAAAATCCTTACACAAAATCTAGTAGGCTGTAGGTCTTTAAATTTTTGCTCTCCCTTTGAAATATTTTACACTTCATCCCTGGTCAATCTTTTCTTTGTTTACTTGCTTGTTTTGTTTCATTTTTTTTTTGTTTTTTTGAGGCATGGTCTCACTATGCAGCTCAGGCTGGTCTTGAGCTCACTTTGTAGCCCAAGCTGGTCTTGAACTCACAATGATCTTCCTGCCTCACTTCCCAAGTGCTGGAATTACAGACATGCACCACCACACCCAGCTGGTCAATCATTTTAAATCTATGAAATCTGTTTTCTCAACTCACAGACATAATGGGCTGCTGCTATACTGAGCTGTACTGACCCAGTAGGAATCTGAGGACAACAGTGATATTAATCAGCAACAGGTGAAGTCCCTGAATGTTGATATTTTGGTTCACACAGATTTCTACCATGGTTTGACTTTGAATTACCCAGATTACTTTTTCTCCTCCAAAATTAGGAAGGCAATCTTTAGATACCAAAATGTCTCAGAAAGTTTCCCAGCAAGTTAATACATTGGCAGAGTGCCTTTCTTTATCATTTCTGCTTGATGTAGTTCAGAAAGGATAAAAGTACAGGAAACACTCCAAACCCAAACATCACGAATCTTTGCAAAATATGGGATTAATCCAAAAATGGAGAAAAGCGTCTCATTTTACAAGGCATATCTCACTTTTGAGAATCTTCCAGCCTCTTTGGATAAAGTTTAAAGCGTCCATTGAAAGTATAGGTCAAGGGTTTAATTTTTGGTAAACAGTTCTGTCTGGCAAACACAAAAAGTTAACAGTTTCACTTTTCTTACAGTTAAATAGAAAAAACAAAAATGAGAACATTTCCCCTGCTAAAATCTGTTCTATTGCTTCCTCCTTTGGTAAATAAATTAGTAAAGACAATAGCTGAATATGTGGGTATGAGCAGCATGAACCACAAAAAGAGCCCTGCAGAGGCATTAACAGTGCTAGTCAGGGTTCTCTAGCTGCATGTGGACTTCCTGAGAGTCTCTGTATAAAAAGCATTTACAACCCCTAGCACACTTTGAAGAGGGCAGCACATTTCTAACCTGGAACCACTGAGCTTACCCAGACCTTTTATTTTATAGGGGTGAAATAATGAGCAAAAAAATGAGTTGATTGATTTGGTCATTTAAAAAATAAGTTAAAGTGTTGGGGATATAGCTCAGTGGTACAATGCCTGCCTGGTAAGCTCAAGATCTTGAGTTTGAGTCTCAGTACCAAAATAAGTGAACAAGTTAAAGTCAGAACCCAAACCCCCTTACCTCAAAATCATGCTCTTTCTGTAGCGGATAAGTGTTCTTGTTGTTATGATATCATACATAAAAGCATGTGAATCAGAAAGAATAATGATAGTCTAGCATTTAAAAATTATCTTGAAATACTATCTGATTCTGCCTGACACAAGCCCTTGCTGAGAATCCATTAGAATATCTGCTCTGAAGATCATGGAAAACAACTGACCCATACATCACACCGTCAGGAATCACATTTGACCAGTTTGGCTTCATCCATTTTAAATTCTCATGTTTCTGTAGAATTAGTGATTTCATCAATTAATAATGTGTAAGAACTAAATTTGCAAATTATAAAACAAGACAAATATTATGTTTGTTTTTGTCAGTATTTGTTAGTAGAGTAATACTACTTTTTGAGTATTATAATCATTATCTCCTCTCGTAGGACTTGGTGAAGTTTAGGATCCACAACAGCATTCCTCCACCTCTTGTCACTTATTTTTCCTCTGCGGAATTGAAGCAGGAAGATAACAAAAGACTTGGAGAGGACGAGCCATGAGGCCTCCACAGGTGTGGCTGAGCTTGTATTCTGCTTCGTAAGGTTTGGATATCATTCTCCTAACCTAACCAGGGGCTCCCAACAGTAACTTAAGCAATCAGTTTCTATAAAACATCATGATAAAGATGAGCAGGACCCTGTGGGAAGATGAGAGGATTTCTCAGGGTGACACTGTCCCCTAAGGGGAGGGCAGTGTGCAGAGTGTCCTCATAAAGAGTGTTACAGACCTCCCTGATACCAGAGAAGATTAGAGATGGACACAATGGCCAAGACCAGGGCCCCAGAGGCTCAACAAGCAAAGGCCTCACCTCGTTAGACAGATGAGTTTCTCATGCTGAGAAATAAGACATTCATACCTCTCTAAAGTATGTCTTTGTTCTGTTTGAAGTTACAATTACTGGTGCTTTCAAAAGTGCTATAGGCCTACTTCTAAGTCAAACTTTCCTGCTTGTAACTCCATAGTTTGGTAGACATAATCATTTTTGTGAATAAAAAACTCCAGACAAGAAGTTCCTTTGGTAACCTGTTTGGGTCCCCTCCTGGGTTCAGTAATCTGGGCTGTTTGCTTTTCACTCCAAATACTTTTGCTCAGTCCTTTTTTGACTGTCTACCTTGTAATTCTTTTAAAAGAACCTACCAGTTAGACAGTAACAGTCTTCTGGAAATAATTATGAATTATGAATGACACTTTTGTAATCCTGTCTTGTCCCTTTTCCTAGGATCTATTCAATTGGATATATCTTTTATGTTTGTGTTGTTTCATATGCTTTCTAATTGCATCAACTGGTATGGTTATATATGGATGTCCCCTCAAAGTCTCATGCAGTAGTGGGGGTCAGGATTTTTCAGAGGTAGTTGAATCTAGAATGTGTGATTGATTCATGGTCCAACGCTGAGATTAAGGCTGTGAGTGCTACACCTGCCCAAGGGCAGGTAGCCTGCATGCAAATAAGGGACAGAAACAATCTTGTCCTCTCTCTCTCTCTCTCTTTCTCTCTCTCTCTCTCAGTTGTTGATTTTGCTGTCTTTGGTTGTCATGAGTGGTTGCCCCTCTGCCATGTGCCTTTCTTCCTTGGGGCCAGAAATTATGGACGGAAACCTCTACAAACTCTGAGCTGAATAAACCTTTTCTCGCTTAACTTGTGAGTGTTGAATATTTTGTCTCAGCTAGAAAAGTAACTAAGACATCAACTTTTTTTCCTTTTGTGAATATTTTGTAGGCCACTTATTAGAAATGCAAACCAAGGCACGTTTAACATCTTCTCTCTGAAAATCAGTTCCTGCATGTGTACATTGGAAATAAAAACACATATCTAACAAAGTTGTTCTGAGAATTACAGTATCTTTTGCTCCAAACTTCTTTTTCTAATTTACGTTTAGATGGTAAACAAAAATAAACTGGAAGAAAGAAAACTAGCGTAAAACACCTATATTGTGTTAATATTATGTTGACACTTGTGTAAATATACCTTATATTCAGAGATGAAATCTAGGACTAAATTATTGAGACTCCACTAACTGGTTTACTTTCCTTTTTTGTTGCTAACAAGAATTGGAGTTCTTTGATCTCATGGACAGACAGTAACAGTAACATGTCTCACCTCTTTCTAGTAACTAAGAAGATAAAGATCAGAGAGATCAAAGATTCCTAAATGAATAAATACAAAGATTAAAAAGGATGATATTTTATTTTGCATTAATAATGACAAAAAATAACATGTTCAAAGATCACTTTTTGGCTTATGTATGTTAATTTGCACTTTTATGAAAATTGAAAATCAGTGAAAACAACAACATGTGAATATACAGGCATGAAGGGTAAACTCAGATGATTATGTAAAATTCTCAGAGAACTTGACTAACAGACTCAGAATAAAAAGCACAACTAAAATAAATAAGTGAGAGTTGGAAATGGAAAGGTTAAAGTTAAAGTTTAGAAATTTTTTTCAAATTGTGAATGCTGTCTATTGAATTCAGAGTATTTGTTGTTACTGCTGAAAGTCAGGGTTGTGATAAGAGCAAAGTCTTCAATTGCTGGGAATCTGGATTATGTGATCTATCTTCTTTCCAATTCTTAGATGCAGGAATTGATGAGGGAAAGTGGCAAGAGTTCAAAGAGGCACAAATCATGTTTGAGTAAGATCATTTATTAATTGGAGAATTTAATATGTGACAAATAAAATGAACTAGATAACATTCATGGATGATAAAATCTTTTAAGAATTTCAAAATTTGTATTCAAATTCAGTTAAGGTGAATTCTGTGCAACCTGACCACAGTTTTAATTAACACCTAAGCAATCAAGAACTCAATTGCTTAAAATTGCTTAAGAAAATAAGAATTAATAATTTTCCCTATTTTTGTGGCAACTAATACAGCAGTAGCTAGGTAGTTGCCTAGGAACTAGTGTATACTCAAAAACAAAACCACTTTCAACCCTTATCCCACCTTGGATACCTTTACTCTGTCTTTCCAAGAGAGTCTAAGAAACTGTTGTCTTTGTGCAGAAGCCATGCGCTGAAAACATGCCAAAGGAGAACTTCGGAAGGGTCCTTTGTTAACGGATTGCGTGCTTGAATGTCTGTATCTGAAAATAAGAAGAAAAATTCAAAAGATTGACAGCAATTGGGTCAATATTCATCACAGCAGAAAATGTCAAAGACTTTTTCACTCACACAAAACCAAAAAATAGCAAGATCACAAGCACCCCAGGAATTTCAAAAAATGCTTCACAGGTCCCTAGTAATTATAAAAAGTCTTCATTTCTGAGATATGATTAGTTGGTTCAGATCTCAGTTCTCTTTCCACTGGCCAAAACTTTTTAATGAGGTAACTAAAATTTATGTTATGAATGAGTATCAAAATTTTATCAACATTCTTTTTTTCTATTTTTATTTACTGAGTTATTCATCCAACACTAAGTGAACTTTAAAATTTCTTCTACTTCTGCCTGACAGCTCAAATGCTACATGAAAGCCAGAACCTCAGACAGGGCCGGTTTGCAGTTGAATTATTTCATAGAGTATGCCTTGGAGCAGAAGTAAAAGACAAGGAAACATGTGATAGTTAATTTTAATGTGTCAACTTCACAGAACACAGGGCACCTAGATATTTGGTCAAACGTTCTCTAAGTTTCTATAAGGCTTTTTTGGGTGAGACTTAAATTGTTAGACTGGGTAAAAAAGGCTGTCCTCCCTAACGTGGTGAGCAGGTGTCTCCAATCAGTTGAATACCTAAATACAACACCTCCCTGAGTAAAAGAAGTACTTTTTTGCCTGAAAACTCTCAAACTGGGATAATGGCTTTTTTTCTGCCATTTACACAATAAGTGTAAACAGCTCTTCCTGAACCTCTAACCCATCACCCTTTGAAATGGATCTAGACCATTGTTTTTCTTGGATCTATAGCTTGCTGATTCACTTTGTAGATATGGCAGTTTTTCAGCTCTGCAAGTAAACCAAATATATATATATATATATATATATGCATACATATATAATAACAAATTCTGATATATATATCATATCTGATATATATCATTGTTCCATAATTTAATAGCAAATTCTGATATATATATCAGATATATATTATATCTGATATATATATATATATATCAGAATTTGCTATTAAATTATGGAACAATGCAGACAGCTGGTGTTCAACCAACTACAGAACCATAAAATATAGCTCAAAATTATTTCCCAGAAGTTCCTACTTGTGCATGGTTAGGCTCAGGTGAGTTCCGACTGTCACCCCATTTCTTGAGCCAAAAATAATCCAGAGCCAGCAACGAACAACAATGAAAGTGATTCAAACCTACCTAGAGCTATTGCCTGGAATCAGAGATAAAGAAGAAAACACATGGGCAGCATGCAAGAAGAATTCAGTGCGAGCTTTATGGGATTAGATGAATTCCATCTTTATTTAGTCCCTTGGTTGCAAGGCCTTCAAAATAGTGGCTAGGTACAACATAATATACAAAAGATATAGTGCTGAAAATTAATTGGATCTACAAAAACTGACTCTCTAAATGTCAACAATAATCAACTAAATGATGATATTTAAAATTGGATACTCGCAGTTGCAAAAAAAATCTTTAAAAATCTAGATTTTATGAACAATCTATAAAACTTTTACTGAAGTCTGAATATTTTTGCTTCCCTAAAATGTGTATGTTGAAATTCTAACCTCCAGGGTGATCGTATTAGGAAATAATGACTTTGAGAGGTGAGTAGACTATGAGAATAACACACTCATGCATGGAATTAGAAGCATGTGAAAAATCCCTGGCCTCTTTTACTATGTGAAGTTACAGGAAGAAAAGACAGCGTTTATGCACCATAGAGTGGGCTCCCAATAAACGCCAAATCACCTGGCATCTCAATCATGGATTTTCCAACCTCCGAAACTATAAGAAACAAATTTCTGTTATTCATAAGCTACCTAGTTTGTGGTATTTTGTTGTAGAATCACAAATAAGTGATGATCAGTCTGTACGGACACAATGTCAAAATCCTAGCAAAGGACATAGAAAATTATCTGAATTAATAGAAGGACATCTCATGTGTTTGAATAGAATTCATATTGGATGAATTCTACTTCATCCCATGCGTTTGAATAGAATTCAAATTCATCTATCCATTTAAAACACCCCAAGTAAATTAAATTTGAAGGTTTGGAGAACCTTAATAAACATGATAAAATTTATTGGGAATAGTTGCATGAATAGTCTTCTTAAAAGAGCAATATACTTTTGGTGCAGGAATAAATGGATAGACCAGTGGAACAAAATATAAATTAGAGCTAAAAATGTACATAAAATATATAAGCAATTGCAAATAATAGTAAAGAAAATGGTTGCTTGATAAATACTATTGGGGAAACTAGTTCATTATTTGAAGGAAATCCTCTGTCTTCATAAAATCACATACAACATTTGAAGGGGATTTCAGATGAAATAAAGATATAAATGTATAATGCATTTGTACGATTGCTATAGGTTTGTATTTCATAGTTTCAGAAGAAATTAGAAGAATCTTTGGGAACTAAGAAGAAAGGTCTTCTTAAAATGTCAAACATGCAATGAGTGAGACAAAATGAAATGATTTCTTTGGTTCTATCAAAATTAAAGATTTCTGTGAATGAACCTTGAGGATTTTGTGATCCGTGGACAAAATTTGCAGTAAGCTAATCATGAAAAGGTAAAGAAGGGGCATGGAATTTGGAAAGTACAATGGCAGAATGGTAGTTGCCAGAGGCCTGGGGAAAGGGTAAATCATGAATCTTTTTTTAATGGAATGAGAGTTTCAGTTTTGCAAGATGGAAAGAGTTCTGGAAAAGTCTGCACAATAATGTGAGTATATTTGGTACTATTAAATTGTGTGCCTAATAATAATGAGATGGCAGTATGTTATGTATACTTTACAATTTTTATAAGTACTCTATTCAGTGAAGGACATCATCTTACTGGAATGGAAAAAATTGTGATATCTAAGACTAGTGAGATTAATATCAAAATTATATAAGGAACTTCTATAAATTTTATAGAAGAACCCTGAGCCCTTACTAGAAATATATACAAATGAAATAGACAATATCTAGAAAATAGCATATGAAAAAGTGCTCAAAGTGATTAATTATCAGAGAAATGCAAATTTAAAACCAGTGAAATATCATGTTCTACCCTGGCTTAATTATTTTGACTTATTAATGCCAAACAGAGCCAGGAATATGGGAACCCTCATGAACATTTGCACAAGTGTAGAGGGTGGCCCCTTGGGAAGCCTCAGGGTGCCACTTAATCTAATTAAATGTGCTCCTAGACAGCAGCCCCAGTCCTGAGTGTCTGTGCTAAAGAAATTCACATGCAAACCCCTGGGGCCTCAGGTGGCAGGCTGCTATCCATGTGCTATTTATAGTTACAGGGAGCTGCAAGTCACCAGGGTCAAAAGCCTCTTACGGAGCTGTGAGCAGCAGTGCGGTAAATTTATAAATAACATCCTAAAATAATTTTTAAACCATAATGCTATAGACAAAAATGCAACGTAATTTTTTTTAAAAAGATCCAGTCCCAATGGAGTCAATTGAAAGTAGAATCATTCAAAACAATAGTGCATGTTGTGCAAAATATGATACACTTTAAATCGCAAGTGTTTATTTTGGAGTGGGAGGAACTGGATTAGTGTGTTGTTTTGTTGTTTGTGGTACTGGAGATTGAACACAAGGCCTTCTCATTGAGCTACTAGATCTCCAGCCCTTTATTATTATTATTATTATTATTATTATTATTATGCGTTTATTTTTTTAATCTTGAGAGAGGGGCTAGCTAAATTGCCTGGGCTGGGCTAGAACTTGATACCCTCCTGCCTCAGCCTCAGAGTGCACAGATTATAGGCAGGGAGTCAAGGTTTGAGAAAAAAGGAGAGGAAAAAGAAACCACCACAAAGCTCATTTGTTCTATGAGACTGCAGGTGTCCAGCAAGAATCCAGTTGGCCTCCTGGGCTCTCACTCTTCTCTGTGAAGTTATGAGTTCTGCTCACAACTGATGGTCAGTCAGATAATAGAGGATTTTTTGAGGGGGAAGTTGTTGGTTTTCTTCCTTATGAAAATGAAACAAATTCAAGAATAACTTCATTATTCTATGTTTAGTTGTTTGGACCAAAGAAGTATTCTTTGGCAACAACATAAGAATATTGTCTGAATGAAAATGTAGTCTACAACTTGATGAGGTTTATGTGGTCTTGGTGACAATTAGAAAATAACATTATTTACCATTTTACAAATTTTTTCATTATATGCTTTGCTTTGCTTTGCTTTATTTTGCTTTTGTTTTGGTTTTGGTTTTGGCTTTGGCTTTGGCTTTGGCTTTTGAGAGTCTTGCTATGTAGTTTAAGCTAGATGTAAACTCACTATTAAGCACAGGCTGGCCTCAGACTCACTCCAATCCTCTTGCCTCAGTTGCCCAATTACTGGGACCACAGGTTTGTACCACCATGCCTGGCCTTTGCAAATTTTTATTAAAGTAATTTCAGTTCTTGTTATTTTTGTTCTCTTTTTGGATCACAAACTTGGGGAAATAGGTATGTGAATTCCAAAGTAAAAAGATTGTAATGGCTCCTTAATAAAAGTGTTTAGAATTTTTTAAATTACACATAAAAAAACAAAATTTGACTATTACCCAAACCAAGCCTCCTGGTCTTCAGCTCTGCTTCTTGATTTTTCTTTGCAGCAGATGAAGAAGGATGATTCTGAATGTCATTAGCTCAAGCGTGCTTGGCAACATGGACATCCACAAAGTGGACTTAACATACATGTCTCAACAGGTGCACCAGCCAGTTTAAGTAGACAAAGATCTCGTCAGCTCTGTGTAGGACCAAGGAGTGGAAATGTTTACATATTTATAACATGTCACTTCTTGACTGTAAAAGTTACAAAAATACACTGAAATCGTTTTAAATAAATCCTAACATTTGTCAAAATAAGACTGCTTCTAAGAATAAATTACCAAAAATTCTAATAAATGTTCAGAGAATTTAGTAAGGGTATCATATATAACTTCGTCATTTAATTTTTGTAAATTAAATTTAAATTTGTAGAAATATAAATTATCTGCCAATCTTGCTATTTAAGAATGAAAGAAGAGAAAACTTAATAAAATGTGTTTGATGTGGCCTTAATTAGTTGCAACACCCTTAAGCATTATAGATGAAAGGATACAACATGTGTGTGTTGTTTTTTGTTTAGTTTTGTTTTGTTTTTAAAAAGAAGAGTATTTTCTCTTTGTCACCTTGTTTCATTTTTATGTTTGGCCAGAGGGCACAGAAGGACCAGTGATGGATTGAGTGCCACAGGGGCATAGAATGGACTTTTCCTTGCCAGGATGACAGGAAATTAATAATCCCTATGAGTCGGTCCTTCACTTCAGTTAGCTCTTAAAAATAAAGGATTGAAAATCTGTGTGACAGAATGGGCTTGTCTTTATTATAAAGTGTACCTCAAATGTTTTGCCTATTTTTCTCTATCTTCTCCCTTCCCGGTCATTACTTCTAAAAAGGAACTACTAATGTTGCCCACAGAGACACAATTTCTTAACAGAAGTTAAGTATTGCAAACCCAATGATACACAAAAATGATAAGACATTACAAACAAGTAGGACTTGATTTAATATTTTTAAATCAATCAATATAATTTACCACATTAATAAAGAGAAATCATCACTACAGATGCTGAAAGTAACACTGATGAAATTAAACTTTCGTTCATGATTTATAAATAGCAAACTATGATAGTTAAAAAATATTAATATATATTTAATGTGACACTGTCTTGAGATAGAAAGTAAGTTAAGGATATACAGTTACTACTGTATTCAACACTGACCTGAAAATCCTAGCCAATATAGTAAGGTAAGAAAAACAAATGAAAAGTAAAAAGAATTAAGAAGAAAAAATAAAATTGCCATTATTTACAAATAGAAAATTCTGAGCATCTAAAGATAATTTTTGGAAATAATAGTTGGATTTAGCAAGATCAATAGAAAACGTTACCTAAACAAAATCACTTGCATTTCAATATATTGTCAACAAAAATAGAAAATGCAGGCAGCACTGGTAATTACTGTGCATAATTGAAAATGGAGTTTACATCAAAATACTCCTGAGATTGTAGCAATGGACATGTATCAGATCAAAACTGACCATACTGGGATATACTCTCATCAGATAATTTTTCATAAGATCGAACAAGTATTCAGTCTTATTATTTTATTTATTCTTCTAAGAACAATTAAATATTATGTGCATATAATTGACACAATTCAACTTTGTTGAATTCATAGAAACACTAGAAGAAAGGGGGATATGCTTAACTATTATGCAAATGGATACTTTAAATCAACATTGCAATTGAGAATAGATATTAGAGCTTTTCACATGATGACATGAACTCCCTGTGTTGATTAGGGGTTCCCCATTATCATTTTCATTACATATACAATATGGAACTACTGGTTAGTATAATAAAATTTGAAGGAAATATGGGGAAAATAAAATAAAATTCCACTGATAAAATTATCATAAAGCATAAACAAATGCACAAGAGTTTTGTTTTCATTTTTGTTTTTCATTTTTGCTTTTGTTTTTGTCTTTTTGAGACAAGGTCTTGCTATGCAGTTCAGGCTGGCCTTGAGCTCACTTTGTAGCTGATGCTGGTCTCAAACTTGCAATGATCTTCCTGCCTCAACCTCCACAGTACAGGGATTAAGAGAGTTTTAAATCTGTTCTCATTCAAATATGTATTTGTAACTCAGCTCTGCCATTTACTAGATGCCTCTTACCAGTTCAATTTCCTTATTTATAAAATGTCAGCAATAATAGCACTTATAAGATTGTTACAGGGACCTTCAGAAGTTTCAGGTACAATTCTACATTATATATATTAACTAAGAGTGTGTTTGTGTATGCATATGTGTAAGTATGTATGTGAATGCTGTGATTAGTGCCTATAAAGGATGTTTAATTTTTTAAAAAATTATTACAATAAAAGATGTATATCCAGTTATCCTCCTAGAAATACACCCTCTTGCTTTGAACACACTTATCCCATTGCTCTTGCTACTTTCTGAAGAAGTTCTGGAAATCCTCTTTAATAAGTAACTTTCATCATCACGTTTGCTTCAATGGCTTGAATCTATTCAAAATGTTTATCCTTCATGGTAATTTTAACTTTGATGGAGAGTTCGAAGTCACATTGTCCCAGATGCAGTGAATAAGGTAAAGGAAGGTATACTGCAATGTTTTCGTGGGCCTGACTTTCTATTGGATGGTGTGAGGCAGCAGCATTCATCATATTTTTGTCACACCCAGTAAAGAGAACTTCCAGAACTGCTTTGGAAAGTGGCATAAGCATATCTGAAGTCAGGGGAAATATTGGGGATGGGGAATTAGTGGAAGTAAGCCTTTTACTGTGATAATTTTTTCACATTTAAACATTTACTGTGCATTCTGATCACACACACGCGTGCATGACCTGATAATTTAGTAAGGACAGAGGTAGTATTTGAGTCCAGTTAGGTTAACTTCACAGTCCTAACTACTGAACACACCACTGACTGATTTGATTCATCATTATTTATTACACAAATGCTTACTGTTTACTAAGCACAGTGCCTACTCTTATATTAGTATAGTTAGAAAATAAGTAGTATTAATACCAGCCAGTGAGAAGAGCTGTAAAATAAATAACACCCATACATCACAAGTAAACTATATATTAAGCATTAGAACATTTTAGATGTTCAACATATTTTTAAAGTTTAAAACTATTTTTAAAGAATTATTTACAATGGCATCAAAGAACAAAAATAGGTAGGAATAAATATAAGAAGATGTGGAATGTTTCTATTCAGAAAATTATAAAACATTAAAGGCAGAAGAAAAGAGCTTTATTGAAAGGAGGGATAGCCAATATTTATGGACTTAAATTTCTGATCTTATTAAAAAGTCAGTTTCCTCAAAATGCTACACAGATTCTAGACATTCTCAATAAAAGTATCGGAAACAGTGGTGCAAAATGATATATTGATTCTAAAATTTCTGTAGAAATGTGATGAGTAAAGAATAACTATGTTATTCTTGAAAGGAAAAGGTAAGGAAGGGAAGAAGAGAAAGAAAGAAGAAAGGTAGAAGAGGAGGAAACGGGCATGAACGTGCAAGGAAAAGAAAAGGCAGAGGGGGACAAGGAGAAAACCAAGCTAATAAAAAATACCAATAATTAAGACACTGTGGCAATAATGCGAGGATAGACAATAGATCATTAGAATGAAATAAAATCCAGAAACAAATCCTTATTTACACAATCACCTGAATTATAAAAAAACAGGGCAATGAGTAACGACTTGTACTTTTTTAGCGTAACGAAAAGGGCTGGGTGGTAGTTCAGTGGTTGAACCCTTCCTAAGCAGGCCTGAGGCCTTGGATTTTACCCTTAGCACTGAAAAAAAAAATCAGTCAGATATGTCTGCTAGTCCAAAACTGAACATTGGTATTTTCAGGGACAGCAAAATGAAAACCAGTTGTAGCATTGACTTAATGTCAAAAATAAAACAAAAACATTTTTTAAAGTTTTAGTAGAATATCTTTGTGATCTTAGGGTAAAACAATTCCTTTAGTAGGTTGCAAAATCCAAAACCATAAAGGAGAAATTTTACATATTCAATTACATTAAAATTAAAAACATATCTTCCACAGAAGACACTATTAATTGAGAAGGAATGTCACAGTGAAAAGATATCTCTTTATAGTACGTATGCCAAACAATAACTAATAGACACAAAAATCATTAATACTTTGACATAGATCAATAAGGGAAAGACAGATATTTTGATTATTTTAAGGTGGGAACAAGTTGATCAGACACATCACAGAGGGCATCCAAATATCCAGTAGGATAAAATACATAACATCAATTGTCATCAGAGAAATGCAAATTGAAATCACAGTGTAATAATGCATACACAGGCATACACACACACCACAATGACTAAAATTAGAAAGGTAAAAAAGAATCCAGAAGCTGAAACTGAAAACCCCAACTGTTAGCAATACTGAAAGGACTAGAACTCTCATGCATTGCTATCATGGCTGCCTTGATTCAGTGATTCTGGAAAACTGCAATATTATGGTGATTTAAAAAAAAACATGGAATGAAAAAATACCACACATAAATAATGCTTACTGTCTTATTTTTCTAAAAGTTCAAACCTCAGGCAAAATTAGCCTGAGGTGATAGAAATCCAACTAGTGACTATCTTTTGAAAGTAGGGTGCTGATTAGAAGTTGTAAAGCTTTTGACGCATTTCAGAAAAGTTGGTGGTAAGATAGACAGTGTCTTTGCATTTTCTCTATTTTATGATGCTCTGACATGTTGGAAAGTTTATCAGGCAGGGAAAAATGGTCCCTTCCAAGGAGTAGCTAATTCTTCTAAGGAGTAGCTAATTCTTTTGTTTGTCTGTTTGTTTGTTTGTTTGTTTGTTCATTTGTTTTAAGGTCCTTTTTTAATTTTTTGAGACAAGGTCTCACTAAGTTACTAAGTTGCCTAGGCTAAGCTCAAACTTGCACTTCTTCTGCCTCAACCTAATAGAGTGCTAGAATTACAGGTGCATACCACCATGACCAGCGCTGATTCCTTTTGATAGGAAAGGGCTCAGCCCTGGCATGTATACATGACTTTCGTATGCAAGCCAACCAATCTCAGGTCCAAAGAATGGCCCACCTGTTTGTCTAACTCTCACACACCACGCCATTATTTTCCACCTTAAACCTTCCCAGGGCTAATCAAGAGGCAACTAGAGAAGCATCCTGATAACCCAGTGGCTGTTAGAATAATTAAAACCCACCAGTTTTAAACTATTGTCCTACCCTGCCCTGCCTTGACTGGAGAACTTCCAGTAAAAGCTCTGGCCTAGACTTCCCCACTTTCTGCCACCTGAGCAAATCTTAGTGCTTCCCTTGTGGCCCTGGATGGTGTATGGTAACACTGAGGTGACCAATACCCATGAGTATAATAAACTTCTTTTCAATCATAATTTGTCTTTCTTCCTGTGGCCACCCCAATTTTACCATGCTGTACCCAACATTCATTCTTAGAGCAAACACGCATGCGTTCACTTTGCCAGACTGAATCAAGCTGTGCATTTGTTATGCCTTTGCTTTTTCAATATGCATGTTTTTTCATGAAAAGTTTTAAAGTTTTTCCAAAAATCTAAACTTCTATATCAAAATTCAAGCATTTAACCTCCTTGAATATTATTTTCACTAAATATATGCAGAGTTAAGAGTCAGAGCATACACATCACCTTCTGCAGCTAGGTAGACAATAAATCAGGAATTTCATTTTAATATTTTAAGTCAGGCCATTAAACTAAGCAACCACATATTTCAATGCTAAAATTCAATTAAGAAATTTGTTACCTTGGTTTGCTTAGTTACGATGGCATGCAGAGGAGCTGGTGAACAGAGTACGGGTTTTGAAGTCTGTCTAAGATAAAAATAAAGATTTGTTACCCTATATCTTATCTACAAAATAAGGATAACATTAGGTTATTGTCCCAGTTGATACAATGTACATAGAGCACATTAATGCAATGCACAGGATATATTAGAGTAACAATAACAAGTTGCATCAAGTTTCTCAGTGCACAGTGTTACTGGTATATGTGTGGCTGCATCACTGCCTGTCAAAATTGCCTTCTCACTGACAGTGAGCACCTCACTCTGTGTTGAGATCATAACTCTCTTACCACTACTGAAAAACTTTCTTGCAGTTGTCCAGGCAGGGATGCATCTCATCATTTCTACTACACTCACACAAAACTACTATTGCCATTTTCTTCAGATGATCTTAGAACTCAGGGGTGCTCTACCACTGAGCTACATCCCTAGTACTTATTTATTTTTATTTTAAGTTTCCCAGGCTATCCTCAAGCTTTAATCCTCCTGCCTCCTCTTACTACCTGAATATCACCTTGTAAAAATAAAACAGGTTCTCTCTACAAATTGATTTGCTCATGCAATCTCTGAAATATTGTCTCCTCAAAGTATCATTTCCTCTTTAGTATATTCCCTATCAAAATTTATTAAGTCATTTATTTTTTATTTTGCAAATATCAGCTACCTTCTTTGAGCTATTCATTATGTGTGCTAAGGGGAAAAAAGAGAACAAGACTCAGTCTCTGCTTTCTAGAAGTTTATTTCTCAGGTGAAAATAACAAAGTAAAATCACAATGGTGATCATGTGGTAAGTGTTGTTAAAGGTAATACAGAGTGTGTGAGAACCTAAGGAAGATCTCTCATCTTGCTTTAGAATATGAGGACGAATTCCACAGAGGAGCTGAAAAGCAGAAAACTGATCTAATGCCTGGGAATCAAAAGGAAATCAGTGAGACCATTAGATACAGTATTGCAGCTCATAGGCAGGACAGCATGTGTCTGCCTGAAGAAACTACAGTGAGATCAAAGGATCTGGAGCCCACAGGCCAAGTGGAAAGAGACGAGCTCGGAGTAAGATGCAGAAACTAGGTGTACAGAAGTATAGTTCATGACTCTGAACTCACTTCCATAAACAATAGAGACTTATTGACTAGTCATTTCAGTAAAATTTTTCCAACCAAGTTGAGTCACTTGTACATCAGTTAGTACTTCTTCAAGAGCTCTTCTGATCTCTACACTGCTCTAGTCTCTAACAATACAAGGGAGAATAAGCCAAAGAGCCCATCTTCATCCATTTGACATTCTATTAGAAGGGAGAGGCAAAAAAAAAAAGTAGGTAAATAAACAAAGGTACTTATTAAAATGTTTATCACTTCTATAAAGGAGTCAAGGCACATGGTGGAGATTAAAAGGGGTGAAGGGCTTTAGGGAGGGTGTTGAAAGAATGCCTCTTTCAGGAGATAACGTAAAGTGAAGTCCTAAATATGAGGAGCCAGTCACAGAAAGGTCCAAGGAAAGACATCTTAGGTAAGGGGAGAGGCCCTGAATGCCATAGATCCAGGCACATTCCCAGAATCGACAGATGGGCAGAGGTGACTGGAGCCTGGGAGGCAAGAGAGACGGGTCATAAAGTGAGGGTGGCAAAGTCATGCAGGACCTTATGAGCCATGGTGGGACTTTGTTCTGAAGACAAAGGGGAGCATCTGAAAGTTCTTAAAGAAGTGGCTGGATCTGGTTTGCATTTTAATATGATCACTTTTTCTAAAAAATGGATGAGTGCAGGCATAGAGCTAGTACTCCAAAAATATTTGTTGAATTAAAAAAAATAAACGCATTAAATTAATTTCACATTCTGTAAGCTGTAATTTTTTATTAACTGGCACACTTTTAGGAACCTATGAGAGGATGTACCCCAACAAAACAAAGATAAAACTCTAAGAAATGAAAAGACTTGTGATCCAGGAAATAACAATAACAGTAATGCTAGGGTACAATCAAGCAGCTGATAAAGAGATTGGCTAACACAGATTGAGGCAGGCTCCCAGAAAGATGCTTCCAAGAAAGAAATGCAACTGATAATTATGTCTGACTCTGTCAGATCTGTTGAGCTTTTAGGAAATATCTTAATACTAGAGAACACTGAACCATACGCAAATGAAAATGCAAAATATTAGCTCTAAGAAATAAAAGAAAATAGAATCTCACAGTAAGCCAATTGGCTCAATAGTACACCAAAACACCCATCATTTAAAAACCAGCCATTATTTTTATTCTCTGTGTGTGTGTGTATCCATCAACAAGCAGGAAAATCAGCAAAAACAAGTAGAGTTGAGAATGGTTGCCACTGAGAAGAGGAAGAGCCCTTTCCCAGGGGTAAGGCCAAGGCCTGCTGACTTTGTATCACTTTGGAACGTGTGTGCATCTCTTGCTTTTTCATGTGAAATCTGGCTTTCTTGCCTCGCTTCTTTCCTTATCTGGTGCCAACCCAGGTCCACACCTGTTCCCTTGGATCTTATATTTTCTTGCCAGACCCACTCTTAGAAGTGATTCTACAGATAACCCAGTGAGTATTTTTGCCCAGTTGTTCAACTTTTCATCCAAGTTGTTTCAAACTTACCCTACATTCGGTTTACTTACTCAGTGACATCTACATTTGTAGTGTGTCTTGATTATCTGTATATCTTAGGGATCCAGGAGTATTGCTATTTAATCACTTTTTTCTCTAATACTAAAAAAAAATGTAAAGATACAGAATTTCCTTTAACTGACTTGAAATCAATTTCTTTAAATCTTGGTGAAGTTTCTGTAAATAGATAAAGAGGGAATGTGTCATATATTATACCAGGCCCTGCCTTATCTCTTTCCATTCTTAGTCCTGTTTCCCAGTAGCAGAAATTCACAGCTCTTAACTATTTCTGTTGATTTATCACTGTCATATTTATTAACATTAAACTCAGTGCTATTTTTTGATTTCTGAATTTTAGACAATGGCTAACATTTCATATTGTGATAGTTGAGAAACTTAGTTTTTATATATATATTTGAAATATATATATATATTAAATTAGTCCTGTTATATACAAAATAGTTCCTACATGACTATTTTGTCCTGGTATGTCTCTAGTAGTAATTACTTTATAAAATTTCCTTGGTTTCTGACCAATTTTAACACCATCGAAGAAAAAGTTTTATGTAAAACTTTTTAGTTGCTTTGTAATTTGAAGACTGTAACTAAAGTTAATTTTGCATTAATGTTTTGCCAAAAAAAATTCAAAATTTCCAACTGTCACTGTCAGAGGCCACCTCACGAAAGATGCAATTATGTGTAGTGTCTAATGTTCAAACATGCAGCTGATAATTTTATTTATAAAATTAAGGTTATGGCTTTCAAGTATATTTCTGGAATTCTAATTAACACAAACTAATGAACTGAGCACAAGAGCCAGTGACACTATTACAGAAAGCTAATGGAAGGCCAACAGAATATAATTACCCTTCAAAATAACAGGACTCAAAGGGACCAATGTTATTTTAAAGCGTATAACTGCATGACACAATATATAGGAAAGATGACTTCATCAGTTTAGAAAAGCGCTGTGAATGAAAGCTTTCTGAAAGCAGAGGTTCTCGCTGTTTCCATTCTCATGCAGTATCCCCTGTGCCTTGAACTGTAGCTGGCATTAATATATGTTCATACATACATTTTTGAATTTGTGAATGAAAAGTTAATGCTATCACACTGCATTAATTAAGAATCTATACAAAGAACAGGAGCACTTCTGTTCTACAATACATCCAAAATTGGTTATTAGTGTTTTATTGCTGGAACTGAACATGACCCTAACATACTTTCTGAAATCTGGAAGGTAAAATGCCATGACTTCTCCCTTCACTCATAAGGATAAAGATGTATCCATTGAATTTAGGGCCTACTGTACACCAGCATTAGCTCATCCTGAGACCTTAATTACATTTGCAAAGCCTGTTCTTCCAAAGTAAGTTCACATTAGCAAGTTACTGATGAATATACCTGTTAGGAGGTGTTGGGGGTTAGATATACATCCCACTACATTTAGAGTACAGGGAAAGGCATGGTATGGTCAGAGTACAGTCTGAGTGAAAAACAGGAGAGTTAAGAGAACAATGTAGACAGCAGGGGCCTTATCCAAGAGGCTGCTATTTTCAGCTTTAAACATAAATAGCTAAAATTTAAACAGACAAATTATGCAAATGGTTTGAATTTTTTAAAGCTCATTTTGCCTAATATACATTAAAGCATCGATGAGTTGCAAACCAGAAACATTTTACACTGATTAGTGTACTAGGATGATACTAGGTAGGACCAGGGAGAACAAAGCTAATGGGAGGAATTTTCATTTTCATTTTGTTTTGTTTTTTCTTGTTTTGTTTTTGAGACAGGGTCTTGCTATGTAGTTCAGGCTTGTTTTAAACTAACTATGTAGCCCAAGCTGGCCTCAAACTCACAGCAATCCACCTGCCTCAGCCTCTTGAGTGCTGAAATTATAGGCATGCTAATGGGAGAAATTTGATGTTTACCATCACTATTCCAAATGAAATCTACACATTACAGATCCTATATGTGAAGGACAACAAACATCATTACATATTTCGTAATAAATGCTACATTCACAATATTAACAAAGCAGTGTGTAAGCCAGCACACCTGGGAAACAGAAGATATTAACCATAAGATTAAAGTCCTGAAGTCCAGAGTCCCTAGGTAACGTGTGACATCAGCCTTCAGGTGAGAAGTAAGGCAAAGGTATCAGCTCCTCAGGGCTCCTAAATGGAAAAGGAGACTTTGTTGTTCTCCAAATGTGATGTCTAGCCATTTTCTCTCTGGCTTTTTTGTGCTTCTCACTCCACCTTTTGGCTCCTACAGTCTGAGAATGGGACCCTTTCTCCTTCAGCATGCTGCATCCCTGCTCTTATTCACTTCCTAGGTCAGCAATAGGGTTGCTGTCTTCCTACCCAGCTCAACTCCTTTCACAGAGAATTCAATGTTCACATAGATAAGCCTGGCTGCTTCTTTTCCTCTTATTGTCCCTCATCTTTCTCCCTGGACCACATGGGTCATATACATTCTCCCATGATGATGCTAATCAAAATGATGATCGTTATTATTTCAGAATTTTCTATTGTTTTGCGGTCTGTTTTCCATATTATTTAACTTAATCTTCACAGCAGTATGATAAAGTAGGAACTATCATTAATTGTATTTTCCAGGCATAAAAGACTAACAGAAATTAAGCAGCCTTCCTACAGTTAGACCACTGGTATGAGATAATTCTAGGGTATAATGAGACAATCTGCTCAACTCCCTGACTCCCAGAAAACCCCCAACAATAAAGACATCTGAAAAGTGCTTCTCAAACCTGAATGTCCATTTATATCTCCTGGGGGAAAGGGGGTCTTACTGTGTAGCTTCTCATTCTGAAGATGGGGCTTCATGCTACTGATAAATGTGTTCACGTGTGAGATCTAAATTATGTGACTCAAATACATTCTCATCAAAATCTGAACATAATTGGAGAAATATTATATTACTTAGCATACAGATTTCACTTTGAAATGACAAACATAAACATCAAGTTTTTCTAGTTGGCTTATTTTTCCATTAGTTCAAGAAAAATATTTCTTATATCATTTATTATCTTCAAATTGCCAGATTCTCTTCTAGGTCATAAATTCCAGGAATCAGTACCTCAACCTATCAAATATCATGTGCATGTGATCCCTAATTTTCTAATCTCCACAAAATCTTCAGAGTTTCCTTCTTTTTTTTTTTTTTTTTTTGACCCCATGATTTTCTTCACTCCCAGTAGATTATTATCTCGGTATATAAACATGATATACCTCTTATCCTTAAAATACACGTGCTCACTTTCAATTCTCTCCAGTTCCTGGAGGGAACAGCTGAAGCCGGAGCTTGATCACATGTCCGGGAGCTGAAGCAAGGCCAGCCCTGAGAACATGGAGAGCCCAAAGTAAGCCATGTAAATAAACTGTTCCAGCTCTGAAAATGCAAGGTGCCCAGGCCAGCCAGGCACACAAGTTGCTAGGTTGGGAGTTTGAAATTGACATCATCCTCTTGAGTGTATAAATAAACGTGCCATGGTGGTCAAGCAGTTCCTTTTCTTCCATCAGGAGAGAGGGATCCACCTGATCTCATCTTTTATCTCTTTTCTTTATTTTCCCATCCTCTCATCATCCTTCTCCTGGGTACTTAAAGAGCTGCACTGGTACATGGCATCTGATGCCTGAACATGGACCACAGTAAAAAGAAATAGTGGTTGAGGGGACAGTTCTCACTGTACATGCCTAAGGGGGAGAAGTGCATTGATAGTGGTCAATATTCATCACAGGAGTGTATTCATATTGACATCATCAGGTATTAAACTTGGGGCAGAGAGAGGGGTTCAGTAGGATCGGGGAGATACACAGGCTTAGGAAAAACCAAAAGGAAAGATGTATATTGATTTTACCACTTAAACATGGGGCAAATAAGTTCTGAAGCATTGCAAATGTACATGGAACCGTTCGTTATATTCTCGATTTCTGTCTTTACTTTATTTTTGTGGACTTGCATTAGGGAGTGCTTCAATGGTTGTAAGTCTGTTGGAATGATCACAAAAAATTTGGCTTGAAGCACTATTTTAAAATCAGGTCCTGAACAGGAAAAAAGATGACAGAACAACTACCCTGATAACCTTAACTGCGCCACAAATGGCAGTTCCCACCTTCTCAGTTCAGGGAAATTTTACTACATCATGGGCTGCAATTTCCATGTTTCATAAAAAAGAGTCATCATTTAATTGTTCAACAATTGACCTTTGAAAATACAAATAAATGGTATGAAAAGACTTTAAGAGCCCACAAAAAATGGGCTGCGCTGGCTGAGGTGATTCAAATTCGTGCAGACATTGGCCCCTTGGATGTGCAGGGGGCTCCACCTTGACAGCAGCTGTCACTCAGGTTATCATCCACAGCCTAGAGGAAAGGGGAAAAACAGTTACTTGCTTCAGCTGTGAAGGCAGGGAGTATTTTGCCAAAAATTGCTCTGTTGCATCTGTAAGAACAGCACAGCCACTATCTGTCCCTTCAACAAAAACTTCAACTATCTGTCCAAAGTGTAGACAAGGGCTATCAAATGAGTGTAAATCTAAAACTAATGTGGAAGGCTGAGCTAGTCCAGAAAACTTCCAGCAGGGCTTGCCACTGCCCTACCAAACAGTTGGGGTGCTATGTCTCAAAGAGCTTCCCTGAGATAGCACAGTCCTGCTTGGAATGGCAGGTTCCTCATGGTTGAGGGGTAGTGTGGTCCTGATATGTGGTTTGCTGATTTTTGTTTAAAAAATACTCTTACAAAAGAGGTTGAATGTAGACTTTGGAATTAGAATACATGATCTTTTGGCAGTACAACTACATGCTACAATATGAGGGAACAAAGCATTTACAATTACAAGAGAAATAATATTCCAATTAGAATTCTCCAATCAACAAGGCAATTAATAAGGTGTAAGAAATATTTTCAGGGAAGCAAGTAGTCAAATTTAAATTACAAATACTCTTTCTAAGAAAACTGCATGGAGGTTCACTGCTACTGCAGAAAAAGCAATAAGCCAAGAGAGAAAAAGAATTTTTTTTAATTTTTTTATTTTAAAGAGAATAAAAAACAATAAAATGATACAGAATTTCAAAACAAGATGATAGGAAATTAACAATGATTATTATATTGCATATTGTTATCTTCAGAATAGTTGCTCAGATTACCAGATATAGGCATGCAAAACTGATCAAACACTATGCACACCAACTGTTCTTTTCAATGAACTAATAGAGTTAGTATTTCAATTATTTTAGCTGTGTTGTATATATATATACATATATATACATGTATATATATGTTACACATATATATGTATATATTTACACATATACATATGCATATATATATTCCCCTCCCTTCTTTTCTCCTTTCCCCCATCCCAGTTGTTCTTTCCTTTTGAGCAGTTGAGAAGAACAAAATATTCAGAAAACAATAGATTAAATGCAGAAAGGTGATAGAAGAAAGTCCCAGGAAGGCAACTATGCATCAAAAACGTGACTGGAATAAAAGTATAGAAAATCCTGGGATGTGGGCTTGCAAGAAAAATAGGAAGTCCATAGAATAGCAGCAGTTATGTTGGTGTGGTTAGACAGAATTAAAAACTTGTTTTACCAAAAGAAGGATGGGGAAAGAGAAGTAAAAAGCAATAAGGTCAAGAAAAGAGAAAGGCACTGTTGGCTAAAATTTTTTCCCACTCTGTGTGTTTTCTTTTTACTCTTTTGGTGATTTCTTTTGAGGTGCAAAAAGTTTTTAATAAGATGAGATCCCAGTTCATTTTTGTTCATGAACTCTCTGCCTGAACCTGTGTCTTCAAGATTTCTACTTTCTTTCTCTTCCTGTAAATTTAGTATGTCTGTTTTAATATTTAGATCTTTGACCCATTTTAATTTTAGTTTAGTGCCTGGTAATAGACATGGATCTAGCTTTAGTCTTTGGCATGTGGAAAACCAGTTTTTCCAGCACTATTTATCAGAGAAGCTATCTTGCTTCCAGTGAACGTATTTGGTGCCTTTGTTAGAGATAAGGTGACTGAGCATGTTTGTAGTTGTGTCTACTTCTTCTAATCTGTTTCATTGATCTTCAGATCTGGTTTTGTTTGTTTGTTTGTTTCCAGTACCATGCTTATTTTAATCACAGTAGATCTATAGTATAATTTCAAGTTAGGAATTGTGATGCCTCCTGCCTTGCCTTTGTTGCTGAAGATTGCCTTTGCTATTCTAGGTCTCTTCTGTTTCCAAATGGATTTTAGGAATGTTTTCTCTAGATCTGTGAGGTATGCTAAAGGTATTATGATTCGGATTGCAATGAATCTGTATAACAGTTTTGGGAGTATAGCCATTTTCACAAAGTTGGTTCTTCCTATCCATGAGCAAGGGATATCGTTCCATTTTCTGATATCCTATTTGGTCTCTTTTTTTAGAATGCTGTAATTTTCAATGCATTGATCTTTAATTTCCTTTGTTAGATTGATTAAAGGACTTCTATCTAGAACATGTAAAGACCTGAGAAAACTCAGATCCCCTTCAATTCAAGGACCCAGTCAAAAAATGGGTATATATACTTCTCAGATGAAGAAATACAAATGGCAAATAAACATATGAAAAAATGTTCACTGTAATTGGTTATTCAAGAAATACAAATTAAAACAACACTGAGATTCCATCTCATTCTAGAAAGAATGGCTGTCATCAAGAAATCAACCAAAAACAAATGCTGGCTGGGCTGTGGGTAAAAAGGAACTCTTCTTCATTGTTGGTGGGAGTGTAGACTGGTACAACCACTGTGGAAATCAGTGTGGAAATTCATTAAAAAACTAGGATTCAAGGTCCATTCAATCCAGCCATTCCCCTTCTGTGTATCTTCCCAGAAGAATTCAAAACATCGTACCACAGCGATATATGTGCCCCCATGTTTATAGCAGCACAATTTGTAATCGCTAAATCTTGGAAACAACCCTTAGTTGAGGAATGAATAAAACAAAGATGTAGTCTTTTTATATAATTTTGTCTTAAAATCAAAACAAGATCATAATAATCCCCTGCTTCATCAACTTTCTGTTGCACTGATAATAAGATACAAATTCCCTGTGGTAGTCTACCCAGTCCTTCATGACTTATGCCTTGCCTAATTTTGTGATTTTATGAGACACCACTTTTTCTATCCTTTAATAATATTCGTGGTTTTTGCTTCCTTGAACCCAGAGAGATAATTTTCTATCACAGAATATTGCCACATACTGTTTGAGATCTCCCCTATTTGGCTGAATTGCTCAGTCTCATTTCTGTATGTGACTTATCTCTAACCTCAATAGAAAGACTTTTCCTGACACCTTATGTAAGTAGTTTTTATTATCCTCCATTCCTATTTCCTTTAACTTCATAATTTAATTAGTAATTATATATTTGCTCATTTCATTGGAAATATTTCACTGCTCATTTCCAAAAGAGGACATTGTCCAACATGGATATAGTATACTTATGAAAATGACCATTATAGTAATAATTACCTAATTGTCATTCTAATTTTAACAATTTTAGTATTATAATCAGTAGGTGCAAATGTGACAACAAATAGGACATTGCATATTCTGTACAATGCTTCAATTACACAGAGAATAATAATAACTTTAAAATGGAAGAATCTGGCAGAAACCAGCTTTAAAAGCAGATTAACAACTGCATCTGTAGTGAGACAATTAACATCATGCTCATACTGGTGCATTTAGAAGCCACCACCCCAAATATACAACTTAAATCTAGTCATGAGGAAATGTCAAACACAATTTCAGACACATTCTATGAAATAACTTGTCTATATTTATTAAAAATGTCAAGGTCATAAAAAAGATTTAAAAAATTATTCCAAATAAAGGAGTCTAAAAGAGGCATAATGATCAAATGCAAATTATGTACTTCAATGAAATCCTGGACCTTATCTTAATTTTATTCTTTTACTCTCTTCCGCCTTTCCTGATCACTGGTAGTCTGCTGGAGGTGAGGAATGATAAAACAACCCAGAAGTTTTTCAATTCAAAAGAATTGCATGTGCTGGATAGTTTTTAAAATCCTTCATAAATGCTTCCACACACACACACACACAAATGGTGAACTAAAAATATGGAAACAAACTGAAATTTAGATGACAGCATGAATGACAGGTGAACAAAATAATCTTGAAATAACAGCCGAAGGAGTGACAGAAGATTAAAAAGTGTCACTGCAGCTACCTAGCAATGTCTTATCATCTCTAGATTAGAATGTGAAAGTAATAAGAAAAAATAGAGGTTAAAAATTGAAAAATGCAATAAGAAATAAAATCCCAGCCAGCAGGTTTGTGTGAACAGATACTGCTTTTCATAATAATTCGAGGCACTCAGGAAAATGAAGGAAGCAGATGTCAAATCTCTGACTCAGCCTCGGCTGTCCTGAAACTTAGACCCATACCCTGTACTCCTGCTCCCCTTCAGAAACCTCCTCAGCTCTGCACTTTGCTGACAGTGCCAATATCCTAACATATCCTCCATCCAGATTGCCAGAAACCAGAAGAGGAGTATGAATAGAGGATTCAAATATGCCAAAGACATTTTCAAAATAGTGCCTTAGCCCTCTTGAGAGTCATTCCAGTCTTAAAATTTTCAGCCTGCTATTTGTAAGTCAAAAATTTGCAGGTATTGAATTTAAAATTCAGGAAAGAAGAGAGGAAGCTGACATCTCCTACATTTTCTCAGTGTGTCTGTCTTCATAACATCTTCACGGATGAAGACACAGAGGCTCAAAGACCTAAACTAGAGCTGGGGATACGGCTCACTGGTAGTCTTTCCTTGTATACAGTGGGTTCAATCCTTAGCAAAGCAAAAAACAAAAACAAAACTCTGAGAAAGACCTAAACTACATTTGAAAACCCAGTATATATGGTATTTTACTTACAAAAGGAAGGACAATAGAAAATATTTGTTGAGGTGAACTGAATGGTCTTTACTGAACACAGTTTGAAATAAAAATCATTATAGTGGCATTTATTAAATAAAAGCTTATCAATAGCCACATTAATATACCAGAAACTTACAGAACTTGAAAATGGGTAGAAATTTGGAGGCTTGAGAATTTGAAAATGGGTAGAAGTAAGGAGACAAAAGCTGAAGTTCAGCAGTTAGGAGTGTGTAGAGCTGTAGGGTTATGAAGGAATAATGAATAATTTTAAATTGCATTGATCATAATGTACTCTGTTTAGAAATCCATATACATATATGCATGTATGTATGTAAGAATTAAGTATTTTTGTATATAAATATATTTAAGCACATTCATATATTTATATCAATATATTAATGTTTATTTTTAATATATTTAAAGGTACATATAATTTTAAGAAAGGAAGAGTTACAAAAAATTTCTACAACATTCCTTTAACAACGATTTCTCTCAAAAGCTAGACATTGTAAAAAAAAAAAAACGAAGTCAGTTTTTACCCAAATTAAACATTAGCATAATATGCAGTCAATTCATTTACAGACCTACTTGCTAGTTTCACCTGCTTTTGCATTGTGATCATAGAAGAAAAATTGACAAAAATACCTTAGGCAGAACACCATAGCAGTCAGAGAGTTGATTTGAATTGAATTGATCAGATTAATTCTGAATTGAATTGAAGTGAATTGAGTCAAATTAATACCCTCAACAGTTAATCAATGCCTTAAACTTCAAACAGATATGAAAACAGCACAATAAAGAAAATGATATGAACCACAGTTATAAAGCCAGTGAAAGAGAACACATATTGCAGCAAACTTTATGAAGGCTTTAGATCATTGGTCTGGTTTGCAGTTTTCACAGAGGAATATAGTAGCTAGAGATGTGGCTGTAGCCAGAAAACGGCCAAAGACTTTGTGACGTTGGGACATATCTTAGGTATTAACTTTTTTAAAAAGATCTGATCATAATATATTTACTTAATAGTCCCTTTTTCCAAAATAAATCTTTTTAAAAATACTGTTGTAAGTAACAGTTTATCACAAAATTAGGGCTTGGCAAAGGAAAAGCCAATGCCTTATTCATTTTATAACTAGTTTCCAACGCAGTGTCTACCACATAACAGGCATGTAGATACAAAATACTCATTTACTCATGTCTTATAAAATTATTATGTGCAACATGCACCTTAGTGGGAACAGCTAGTGCTATGGTTTGGCTCTACAAATCTGTCCCCGGAAGGTTCTTGTGTGGAAAGCTTGGCACCCAATGCAGCAGTGTTCAGAGCGGGGGCTTCAGGGGAGTGATTGACCATGAGGGTTCAGATCTCATTGGTAGATTAATCCATCGTTGGAGTCATAATTAAATGGACTAGGGGTAGGTGATGGAAACTTAGAAGGTACATCCTGGTCAAAGGGAGTGGGTGCGTGGTGGCATGACTTTGGGATCTGTATCTTGTCCTTGGCCCCTTTCTCTCTTTTTTTCTCTTCTTCCTCTAAGTTCTGAGGTGAGCAGCTTTGCTCCTCTACACCCTCCACCACGATGTCCTACCTCACGATAGGCTCCAGCAACAGAGCTAAGAGTCTGAAAGGTCTGAAACCCATAAACCAAAATAATCTTTTCTTTCTTTAAAATAAATTTTTCTCAGGCATTCTGGCACAAGGAGGGAAGACTAGAAATATTTGAACTTTTTCAGTTAGTTGGCTCTTGGCTAATAAAAATTTACTACAGTTAAAATGCCCCCAAGAGTTTTTTGTAAAAACAAATAAACCAGTGTGTTTTTTATACTATGAAGCATAGAACTGGCAATAAAATATTAAATCCTACTGTGTTCTATAAATATGCATTTATGAACTATTTGAAACATAAAATATTCAAATATGTGTTTAAGGAATTTAAAAGTCACAGATCATTGACCTGTTCAGGATTAACAACTTCTTCAAAACTATTAGCACCTGTAATGGAAATTTGTATTTCCAGAGCCAATAAAATGCACATTAGTCATCCAAAAGGAGGATAACTATATGCTCAGATTTATTTTACATTTAAGATAAGAAAGCTAGAGCAAGGCATGGTGGTGCACGCTTTTAATCCCAGCACTTGGGAGGCTGAGGTAGGAGAAGCATTGTGAGTTCGAGGCCAGCTTGAGCTACAACGTGAGTGTAAGGCCAGCCTGAGCTACATAGTGTGACCCTGCCTCAAAAAAACCTAGGGCTGGAAGTTTGGCTCAGTGGCCTAAGTGCCTGTCTGGCAGGTGTGAGGTTGTGAGTTTGATTCCCTGGTGCCACAAAAAAAAAAAAAAAGAAAGAAAAGAAAAAGAAAAAGAAAAAAAAGAAATCTAGGAATACTTTAGTATGAAATCTACAGTTTCAATATAAATAAAGGGACTTTTGGACTTTTTCATTTTTAATATTTAAGACTTCAATTTTTCAAAGATAGTTTAGAAAAATTGATGGGTTTTCTTATAATGTAAACAATCAAAGACAAAATATTTAATGTAGCTCTAACTGTATTTGAAAAAACAGTATGGCACTTCACTTTTTTAATATACAAAATTGATGACTTTAAGATGAATTGGAGGCTATATAAGAGTTTAGAAAAAATAATAAGCATAGTAAAACTGATCTTGCTGTTACAAATCAACTATAAATACGTCAAATTAAATGAATATGAATAACTTGATCTCTAGTCCAAGTTGCAAATGAAATTTTGTAATTAAGAGATGGTTTTTCATTGTTTCTTATCAAGCTATCTGATTATTTAAAATCAAGTAATTTTGTTCTGTATCAGTTTTTATATAAATACTATGAAAAGTTTATAAACCATATCAGAATTAACAAAGCTAGGGCAGATGTTTTATAAATGCTTCAAGTTGTAAATTATTGGACTCAAGGAGTATATAATGTCATCACTGTATCATATGAAATGGGACACCTAGCAACATGTTTTTTGGAATATTAATGTAGTTTAGTAATCTGAAAATCCTCCTCTGGTTTCCTGATATAGCCATCTGTTCTTCTTCCAAGTGTCCATGCCCTCTCTCATGCTCTAGTAAGAGAACCCTCCACATTCTCTTATATGGAGTATATCACTTTCAGAACTCTCAAAGCTTCATAATTTTCTTAGACTCAAAAGTAATTTCTAAGCACCATAATTATTATAGTAGTCATTTACCACTAAAAAGTCACCACTAAATATTTGTGAAATTAAGCTAATAATTCAAAGTAACAAGCATTAATGATAGATAACAGACATAAACATAGATAAAGTTGTTTACAAGGGGATATGTCCACTGAATCCTAAAATTTACAAGTATTGGCAGGCTGTGGCTCAGTGGTAGAGCACTTGCCTAGCATATTCAAGGTCCTCAATCCAGCACTGGAGGAAAATAAAACACTCTGAACAACAACCACCACAACAGAAAACAATATGAGTGCACAAACATAAGACATGGGTATTCTTAGGCTAGACCTACCTGAAAGGACTAATTTATAGAACTACATAAATATTTAAGATCATTGTTCATCATTAGAACCTCACTGATACTCAACAAATTAAATATGAATTTTGACCAAGCATCGCTGCTTAAGTATGATTCTAGGATTCTACACCTTTAATTTATTCCTCAGTGTCTAGCTTTATTACATGATTAACAGTTGCTCAAAACACTCATTTAATACATAAGCATGAAGTTAGCTGATCACTTTAAAGTGAATAGTCAAATATATATTTTATTTAATCAAAGCAATTGACCCAAAATGTTGATGTTAATTACTTTAAGCTTTTAGTCTACTGGTGAGAAAATTGGATAATGTAATACTTTACTACCCAATAGAAATTCCAAATTACAAGATTGTTAAATCAAAAAGAAATATCCTATTTAGTATTTTTCACTGTATTCCAATTCTAACTTGGGCAGTATGTCCAATCAAAATATTCTACTTAAAATTTACAGGCGCCATGAATGAAATAAAAAGTGAATTTTATACAAATATGGCTGCAATTATAACTTGAGAAAGCACAAGAAGAGTCAAATTTGTGCCTTTACCTTCTGTCCACAACACACTGTATATGGTACATCCCTCCAAAAAGTTTGTTTATTTATGTTTAATTAACTGAGGATACTGATGGTGAGTGAAGAATGATTCTAAGAAACTTTTCTCAGGGGTTTATTTGTACTAAATTTTCTCAGTTCAATTAGATTTTTATTTAGTGGCATTTAAATTGAAAATAAATCGAAAGCCATTAAATCTTCATTTGTAAAATACTCACACACACACACCCATAAATACATTCTCTCACGCACAAATATACTATTTCTGATATTTTATTATTGAGCAAAATGAAATGTTCCCATTCTCCAAGTGGGTTAAATGAATATGAAAATATGACCTAGTATATATGAGAGTATAGAGTTAGACTTGCTCTCTGTGACTATCTAGAAGGCAGAAACATCATCTACATGTTCTACACGTTTGTGTCAAAATTCTTGTGCTTTGAGCACTGTGTGACAAAGGAAGACTTACTACCCTTCTGTTCCTCTTCTGTAACCATCACAAGTGTCAGAATGTGTTGTTATGCCAAAAAGCATCTAAGTGCAAAACATATAATCTATCTTTTCTTAGTGATTGTTGGCAAGAACAAAACTTCCAATACTTCTCTGGAAAAATGATTTTTAAAAACATTTTAAACATTATTATTTTAAAGCAGAAGCAAGACAATTTCTGTATTTTAAAAAAATAGAGGAATTAAGTCACAGTGTTATTTGCAATATTAATAACATTTTCAAAATTTTAAAATTTGATGGTCGTAATTAAACATTCTCCAATCAATTCTCCTAAGGTGAAAGGGGGAAGGGAGGAAGAGAGAGGAGGGGAGAGAGATTCCTTTTAAACATTGCATCTTTTTTTTTCAGCCTCTTTGTCTTTCTCCTTACAAACTCAAATTCATTTCTAAGCCCCTTTGGATCTGTTTTTTACAGTTCTTCTGTCCCTGCTTGATATGCTTCAAGCTTGTCCACTGCTAAAGTTGAGGGTCCAGCCAAGAAAGGGACAAAAGCAGCAAGCAAAGTCATGGAGCTAAAACAGGCCAATTCATTGTAACTCTTCCTGATTTTTTATTTCCTAATCTTCTCTTTCCACAAACTAAAGTAGAAAGCAAAAAGTGGCAAATCTTCTAAGGGGAATGTATTTTCTCCTATCATTGATGCAAAAAATAGAGCTGTAACTGTGTTCAAGAAAAACTCCACATTGCCTGAAAACACAAAACCACCCAGGGTTTGCAAAACTATAGTCACTGATGTGAAGTTCTATTCTACCAATGGGAGAATCAGAAAGAAAAAAGGCTGAAGCATTATTTTGATGGTAATTGACACACAAACTGCCCAATTTCAGAACTAATTTAGTTCAGCATTTTGTTTTTCAGTAAAACTTGGATATCCTCCAAGCCATGTTAAGACAAAACTGGTTCTAAAATTACTTTTTGCTTAGGTCTGCATATACCCTAGATAACCCTCCATACTGATCCAGAGTTACATACGACATTCCTAGCCTAGATTTCTGTTAGACATGAAATGAAATTTATGATATTATAACGAATGCTCAAGAAAGCCTTGATTTTCCCCCACTCTTTTTCAATGGTTTCTGTATCAAGAGATATAGAAACACACACACACAGTGACTATTGTTTAAAAAAATATCATTGTGTCCCAGTCTGAATCAGAGTCTAGCCATTAACACTAGTTGTTTTGTAAAACGCACTTTAGTGTCAGCTCAGGCTAGAACCTAAAGCAGAATCTTTACCTTGTCTTACATCTGAACCCAAATCCTTTGATCCGTTCCATGATCATTAATTTGAGGTAATGAGCAATTATTCAGGAAAGCAAAAATAGAAGAAATTCAAACAATTATCCCATCTCTCAAAATTGCACCTGGCTCACCATAACCACCTACCTTCTAGAAGCAAGGAAATTGAAGAGAAAAGGCAAAGTATCTGGTTCTCTTCACAGTGATCCCATCCACCCATCAGTAAACCTAACACAAATGGTCTGAGGTAGGATCATTCAGTTGTTCAAGATTTTGGGTACCTACTATATAACCAAAAACTGGTAGCAGATATGTAAGTTATTAATTATTTCCAGGGAGAAGCAGAACTGCTCTGAGGAAAGTGAAAGCAACGGCCTATATGTCTATTACATGCAAGTCACTCCTTCAGTAATGAAGAGAAGCCATGCATGAATATGATTTGGTTTTATCACCAAGGGGTTGCACAGCCTAATTGGAGAGAAAATGAAAATACTAAGCAAACATAAGGATGAAGCTATGACATTCCCTTTAACTCAGTGCTGTGGTTTGCCCTTTCTGAAATTTTGAGATTTGATTGTCATCATGGCAGTGTTGGGAGAAGATGGCTTTACAGGGTGATTAGGTCATTAAGAAAGATTAATGCTTTTCTTGGAGCTCTTGGTCTCACAGCACTGGATTAGTTGCGAGGAGGTTGTTATACAGTGAGGCAGCCCCTTGTGTTTTACGTCTTTTGTATTCCCCAGCTTGCACTTCTGCTTCCATGAGCTGAAGCAGTACAAGGCCCTCATCAGAAGGCAAGCATATGCCAGTGCTATGTTTTTGAACCACATGGTACTCAAAAACATGTGTGCCAAAATAAATTTGTTTCCTTTATAAAATACTCTGTCTGAGCTATTCTAACAACAGAAAATAGACCTAGATATGCAGTGATTCCATTTGTAGAGTCTATGCTAAAGCAATAATTTAAAATATAGAAAAAATTGATTAATTTGTTTATTTTACACTTTTCACATTCAGATGACCTTTTACCATAAAATTTTAGATATTTGGGACTCATGCCATTGGATTGCAGGACCTAAGACTGCCAAATCTAGTAGATTAGCAGATTTGTCCTGTTTTTACTAGTTCCTTCTGGTGTATTCCATATTGTTTACCATGTTTTCATTGAACTATTGACTCCCTTGCTTTTAATAGCATTACTTCCTTATCACATGCTTCACAAGGCTCTATCCATGCCTAATCATTAGTCACCCTGTGCTGCGTATGCTGTTCTCAGTGGTCTACCACTCCAGGCTCCATCTTTATTCCACCACGCTTCCTGCACACACTTATCTTGTATTATTTTACTATCATCTTTCCTCCACTGATTATGAGCTGAAGATTTCTATATATCTCAATATGCCTCTGAGCTTTGTGTTCCTAAAATTCATTGTCTGTAGAATGTATCTAATCAAATGACACATAAGATTATCAAAATCAGGGGCTTCCAGAAAGATGGTGAAACAGTAAGCAGCGAGTAAAGAGCCTCTCTGAGAGATACAGTCCAGATGCTGGAATATAGCATATGGGGAAGATAAGAAGGAAGGAAGTGGGGCCCTGGACCCAGGAAGAATCTAAAGTGACAATTGAAGCCCACAGAAAGAGTAAAAAGAAAAAATAAAATGAAGAAGGTAGTAGCTGGCAGCACCTTTGCCCAGAGCTGGACCCACTGTATGAGAGGAGCTCTTGGAACCTGGGAACACACGATCAGAGTAACATGGCAGCTGGCAGCCCTGGAGGCCTCTTCAGAGAGAGGCATCATTGGAGGAGAGTAGCAGTGGACAGGAGCCGCAGACCTGGAAGATTGAACTGGCTGGCAGTGAGTGCAGAGGACTCAGTCCTCCCGTGGGAGAGAACAATTGGCCCAGAACCAATTTTGGAGTTGGGCTGGATAAGCCCAGAACCAGAACTGCTTCCAGCTTCTTCCACCAGTTCCTAGCTGGGCACAGACCTGTGGAAATTGCTCGGACTGAGTCCTGCCCTCACATGCATTCTAGGGACCATCTCAGAGGTTGCCTGTGGATAGCCAGCTTGGTCTGGAGGAAGCAGCTCGCACATGCTCCAGGGGCAATAGTGGAAGATCCCCTCTGGTGACCAGCCCAGGTCTGCAGATAGTGACCAGCCTCACCCCCATGTGCACTTCACCAGCCATTGGGGAGCCAACACAGGCTGGGAAAAGCAGCAGATAGCTCTACATCAGCACACCCAATTGCCACCATCAGATATCCATAGCCAGCACTGGCTAGAACTAGTCTCACTTCAGAAAAATTGTAGCCAGTAAGGGAAGTGCCTGGGACCCCAGTATCCACTTGTCCAGGAGAACCCAGGAATATATCAAGATGAAGAAGCAAAAGGTAGTCTCTAGCCTCCAATCCAAGCAGAGCAAGTCCAGGAGATGCAAACACAGAAGATATCAGGAGTCACACACCTGAAGTTTATGAAGTGATGACAACTGAAGTAAAGAAACAACTTCATGGGGCTATAAAATAAATTAGAACAGAAATACTAACTCAATTAAAAGAAGAAATAAAAAACATAATAAAAGAATTGCTAGGCATCTCTAAAGACATAGATAAAAAAAATGGAGGAGCATAGGAAAATGAGGGAAACCTTGAATGAACAATACAAAGAAGATTTAGAATACATGAAAGAGATTCAAATAGATATCCAGGAAATTAAAAACTCCATTGAAAGCTGGCAAAACCACTTGAAAGAAACAAAGATAGACTTTCAAACCTTTAAGACAAGTTTGCAGCTTGTGATCACGAAAGGAAAGATCTCTTAAAAATAACAAGGAACCTGGAAGTAACAATTCAATGGCTGCAAGACAACCCAAAGAAACATAACTTGAGAATAGCAGGTGTGAGTGAAAAAGCAAGGGTCAACATAAATGACATTAAAAGTCTATTTACAGAAATAATATCAGAAAACTTCCCAAGCATGGGAAAAGGAAGTGACATTAAGATAAGTAAAGCATATGGGACTCCAGCTAGCCATAACCAAAATAAATCTACACCCAGACATACAATAATCAAGATACCAGAAATTCAACACAAGAACAGAATATTGAAAGCTGTTAGAGAAAAGAAACAGATCACCTATAAAGAAAAACCCATCAGAATCATGACATATTTATCGATACAAACCATCAGGTCAAGAAGAGTTTGGAGTGAAATAGTTCAAGCCTTGAAAGAAAATAACTTCCAACCCAGATCAATGTACCCTGCAAAACTATCTTTCAAAATTAACATAGAAACAAGATACCTCCATGACAAAGAACAACTGAAGGAATTCATGACCACCAAACCAACCCTACAAAGGATACTGAAGGGCATCCTAAAGAGAGATAAAAAAGACACAGCTCCAGAAACAGTGGCAGAGGGGTATCACTGAGTGGGGCAGACAAGTGAATGGAGAGGAAAAGTAGGCAGCCAATGGCAGGAAAATTAGTATGGCAGAGATGAGGCAGTGCATGTTGGCCATAACCATTAATGTAGATGGCCTCAATTCACCAGCAAAAAGAAATACAGGCAGAGTGGGTCAGGAGACAGGATCCATCAATATGCTTTATACAACAAACACATTTAACTCAAAAAGGGGTTCATAGACCGAAAGTCAAAGGAGAGAAAACAAAGCTCTATGTCACAAGGAACCAGAAAGAAGTGGGAGTATCTTGCCCATTAGCTGCATAGTGGACAAGAAAGACATGGCATTTTTATACAATGGAAAGATACTCAGCTATAAAGAAAGATAACCTCGAGGCTCTTGTAGGTAAATGGATACAATTTAAGATCGTGCTCATGGATGAAATGATCCAGAGTCACATGGGTGAACATCATGTTGTCTCCCTAGTATAAAAAATTAAAGAAGTTAGTGGGATTCAAAATACACAATACACATTGTGAAAGTGAAAGGGGAGGAAGTGTCTAAAAATGGAAGGCAGTGGCCATTGTTAATCTATTATCATGATTTGAATCCCATATTGTTTTCATTGTTCTGTTGGGTTTTATTCTGTTTTGGGTTGTCTAATGCTATTATATTTGATGGCTTGGACAACTATTTCAAAGATAACAAAATACATTATTATAGCCATTATTAATTTCCTATTACCTTCTTTTGAAGCCCTGTATTGCTTTCATTGTTTTGTTTTGAGTGATTTTATTCCATTTAGATTTGTTTGATTGTGTTATGTCTGATCATATAGGCAACTACTTAGAAGATAACAAGAGGCATTATCATAACCACTGTTGTTTTACTATTGTTTTGAAGTCCTTGTTACTTCCATTGTTTTGTTTTTGTTGGTTTTATTCTGTACTATTTTGTTTGATTTTATTATGCCTGATGGTATGGGCAGTTATTTTGAAGATGACAAGAGGTATTATGGTAGCCATTACTGATTTCCTTTTATCTTTTTTTGAAACCCTGTACCATGTTCATTGCTTTGTTTTGGTTAAATCTATTTTGTTTTATTTTGTTTGGTTCTATTCTCTTGAAAATTAAAAAAGAAATTATCAAAATCACTTTTAAAACCCAAATCCCTGACAAAACCTTCTTTTTTCACTACATTTGTAATTTTGGGAAATGGCACTATCATTTATCAAAAAAAAAACTCACAAACTTTAGTATTACTCAATACTTTTCAATAAATTCTACTAATTTTGTCAAAATAATACATAATATTATATAGTGTTTACTGGCACTACAGTGTGTGGTATTAAAGCACTGTTATAAGCACTCTATAACCTAACTCATTTAATTCTCACTGTATAAATATTATTATCTCCTTTTTACAGAATAGTAGACTGAAGCACATGGATGTAGAGGAACTGATCTAAGATCACACAGAACAAGAATTCAAACTCAGACAGCATGGTTCCACAACCCATACTTGACATTATTACAATGTGTTTCCTCTTTAATTCAAACAGCTAGGGTAAGTATACCAATTCTCCATGAGCTGATCACCACTAACATGTCAAATACAGCCTTTCATTATCTCTTGGCCTGCATGCTCTGCTTTGTGGATACCAACTTTTAGTTCTCAGCCACTACAGATGCCATGTCTGTCTACCTCTCTCATGCAGTTCTGGCTACACAGAGACCCTTCTTGTCTCTCTTATCTCTTGGCACTGCATATGCTTAATATTTGATTAATCCTTTGCTCAGATGTTCTCTCAACTAAAGATATTCCTTAAACTCTCATGTCAGAATATAGGTTTCTCATCCATATCCTCACAGTCAAAATGCATCCTTCTTTAATTTTACTCACCACATTATATTGATATCATCTAATTGTTGATAGACTGCAAGAATTTTTTTTGTACCAGGGATTGAACTCATAACTTCACACCTGTCAGGCAGGCACTTAGACCACTGAGCTAAATCCCCAGCTCTGTTTTTTGAGACAGGGTCTCACTATGCAGTTCAGGCTGGCCTTGAACTCACTTTGTAGCCCAGGCTGGTCTCCAACTCACAATGATCCTCCTGCCTCAGCCTCCCGAGTGCTGGGATTAAAGGCATGTGCCACCGTGCCCAGTTTTAGACTGTAAGAATTTTAAAATTAAAGATCAGGTCTCAAAATTTTTAATTTTCCAAAAATTTTAAAAATATTTAGAACATAAAATATTGTACAATCTGCTCCATGTCTGTGGGCTATTAGTTCTAGAAGCCCCTTCAAAAGTTCCAAACTCTTTGGATGCTCAAATCCTTCATACAAAATGGCAGCATTGCAATGTAACCTACATATATCCTCCCATATACTTTAAATTGTCTCAAGTTTACTTATATTACCTAATGCAATATAAACTCTCTTTAAATAGCTGTTTCATAGTATTGTTTAAGGACTAATGGCAAAAAAAAATCTGTAGATGTTCAGTATAGACACATTTTTTCTTATATTTTTAAGTCAGAGTTGGTTGAATATATGGATGCAGAACCAGTGGATACAGGAGGCTGAATGCATATACAGAGATCTTGAACTTTGGCTATGGAGTTTTGCAGATAAAGAGGAAAACTCTATGTCTATCATTTACTTATATGACCTATATGACCTTGAGCAAGATATTTATTCTTTATAATCCCACTAGCCCAGAAAGCTGTTAGCATGTTTTCCTGACACCACTTTGTTGTAGACAGAAATACAGCCCAAGTGTGAGTAAGCTATGGACCCCGGAGGAGAACGAGAATGCCCCCTTGAGGGGCCCAGCCCTCCAGGCCCGAGCGGTGCAGCAGGCACCGACCAGGACACATCTGAACTGCCTTCCGGGAGCCTCACCTCTTGGGACCCCGGAGGAGAACAAGAATGCCCCCTAGGGGGTCCCAGCCCGCCGGGCCTGAGCAGCACGGCGGGCTTGGAATCAGGGACAAACACTACCCGCCCCCCGGTCAGCAACCTTGTTTCAGAGGTCTGGCAAAATTGATAGCAACCAAGGGATATCAAGCAACTATTTGCTAGTATTATTTTGTAGATTTTGCAGGCCTCTGGTCAGCAACCTGAGCATCTCTTTAGAAGGTGACAGTAGGCAATGTAGCAAATATGGGGGATTCTCTTCTGTCTTGTCTTCAAGGCCCAATATGGTTCTCTCTGTTTTGCTTTACTCTGATCATTACTATTATTATTAATAAAAATAAATAAATAAAAATAAAAAGCTGTGATCAATGGAATGTGAGGAAATAAAGACATCACTCCACTCTGAATATCCAAGGCAGATAGCTGCAGTCCTGCCTGTGTTCTGCAGCACACTAAGCTGTTCCTGTCTTCCTCTACCAAACAGGTTAAATCAGAGGCTTGTGAAATGCAGACAAACATACCTACAAACCAAAGAGAAAATCCTGGAAACTCGCAATCCTTCTATGTCAAAGGATGCCATCACACTTGTGAAAGAAAAGCACATTTGCCTGAAATGGCCACTTCATCTTCCTAAAGTGCCAGTGACTCCTTACAGCAGCTTGTCTTTCTAGAAAATCTAGCTGATAACCAACTGAATGGTTAGAGTGGCTAATGACATTTATCTACTTCTATAATGTCACTTTTTGGATTTGTAAACACATATAGGCCACAGGATAAGGCATTCAACCTAAGCCATTAGCATGAGAATTAATGAGAAGATAATCTTCAGAATGCTAAAGGACATTGAAGAGATATTAAAGATCCCATAATAAATCTGCTTTCCCTTGGGTATTAATTAAGGGTCTTGCAGTCAACAGACAACAAACACTGATACTGGCTGGCCTGAATATAAGAAAGAATCTATTGAATGAATACTGCTATTTCCCAAGATGTTGCAGAACGATCTGAACAAAAGAGGATACAGGAAAGAAAAGGATTAAGGTAACTCTTGGGATCTCAGTGCAGGATTTCAGGCACATTCTTATGGCTAAAATAACACCACTAAAATGACTCAGCTCTAATGAATCATAGTCACTAGTCTCCTTGTTTTCAAATTTCAATGTTCTAAAAGAAAATATGTGGCCCAATTTGTACCAGGTGCCTTGTACTAGATCAGCTAACCATGCCCAAAGATTAGATCACATACTATAGAAATCCTTTCCAAAGAAGAGAGAGACATGAGCTGAAGATCATTGCCTGCAAGTTTTCTTTATCACTAAAACAAATTGCTTCTTTTATAACTCATAAATAGGAGGCAAAATAAAAATCTCCTATTTATTGAGTTAGAATCAATATATATCATTGAGAAAGAAAAATATCTTCCTTGGTGCCAGTAAGCTTGAAAGCCTTTCAAAGGTAGAAAGAATACTGAGAGAAAAATAAATAAAATAAAACATTTTAAGACAAGCTGAAATCAAATAGAAAAATAACCCAATGTGGCAGATAGTTTGTCTTTGCTTGCCCACAAACATGGTACAGATGGATCGCTATGCACCAAAATTTGTTCTTTCCTTTCCACATTATGGAGTTGTTATAAATGAAAACAAGACACCATTTGCCAGTGCAGCTGCATCTGTCTACATGGGACCCTATCTCTAGTTCTTACAAGAGTGAGTGAGTTGTACTACTGATTCTATTAGTTCATGGAAAGAAACTGAGTGCTTATATTGTTTCATCTGTTTTGCATGCCTGTATCTTGTAATCTGAAGAACTATTTCAAAGATAACAATACACAATACAGTGACCATTGTTAATTTCCTGTCCTCTTGTTTTGAAATTGTATATCATTTTTATTGTTTTGGTTTGTTTTTATTGTTTTGTTTTGTTTTAACCTCTTTAAAATGAAATTTTAAAAAAATCAGTGAGTGGACATGTGTTCTTACTCTCTGCACAGAGTTCTAGGAAGCAGATAACCCTATTCTCTGTGCCTTTCCTTTTCTGCTGACCAACTCCAGTGAATAGGCAGAACCAATGATGGGGCCAAGGATTCTGAAACAACTCATGGAGGAAAACTTTCCACTAGCCAGGAACTATTACTTAGACAAGAAATAAACTTCTACTTAAGTCACTGAAAATAGGAGGTCTATTTGCACAGAAGATAAGAGTAAACTAACCTAGAATTTGATTTCAGAAGAGGTTTAAAAAGTCAGATACTAAATTGGAAGACAAGTGCTGTATTCAGCAAGCTATTACAAGAAAGAGATGACTTTTAGGCAAGAATTGGATAGTTTAAAGGTCAGAAAAAGAAGAAAAAAGATTATAAAATCCAACTGCTTCCAGACCTCAAAGAGGTTGGAAAGAAAATTTCTAAAGGATTTTAATCAACAAAAACATGGTGAAACTTTTCAGCTAAACAGAATTTAGCCTTATGGAAGAGATATATTTAGGAGATTATCTTCCCAGTCAAACCTATTATAGATAACCACCATTAGAATGAGAAAAAGCATAAGAACTAGGAATAAAAGAAGCAATTCATATTGAAGAACTATACCTGAGAAAGTATATGGCACAGGTTGGGGGGAAAGAGAATTTCTGTCAATAGAACTAATTAGGGGGAAAAAAGCAGATCGAAGAAACCATAATTATATCCTCAAAGACCTTCTAATTGTAAGGCTTTCAAATATTTTACGCAGTTCCCTCTGGTTGAAACTTGAATGATCAGAAAGTGTCCAGGAAAGCTGAATAGATAGAAAGTATGAAAAGCTCACCAATGCACACTTGCAGTGGTCCTGTGGAAAATAATGGACAAGAAAAGGAGAATAATGAACCAAAAAGCTTTACCTAGAGTTAAGAGCTAGTATCTAACTAGTTCTTTTATCTTTTATCTGAAGCCTGAGCATCAGAATTTCAAGAGTGCTGTAAAGCAGTAATTACTTTATTTATCAGATCTCTCTTTTCTAAACTGGGGGCCTCTACTCTACCACTGTTCATCATGTTTGTGTGTGTATAGACAGGCGTTGAGAGATAAGATACCTTGTCTTTCAGTCTGTGACCCACCAGCTATTAAGGAGCCACATCTGGATCTGATGCAAGTGATAGATGTTGTCCAAAAGTACTGGGTTTTGAAGCAGATAAAGAAATAAATTTAGGTCATCTCCCTGGAGGAGGGAGTGAATCAGTTCTTTACATAAAAAGAAGAGTACAGATGGACATTTGGTAGCCAGAGGGAGGACTCTGACAGAGATGATTAACTAGCAAGCAAAATACTGTGTTTCCCCAGCAGCCAACGATTCCCTTTTATGTGGCTACATGACCAGACCTCATTAGTAGAGTGGAAGAAGAAATAATGCCTGAAACTCCCAGGCCAAGGTTTTGAAGAAGCAGGTATACATTTCCAATGCTTTGTTTTGCTTTAGCCAGAAAAATCCTCAGGGAATAGATGAATCATAAAATGGAAAGTAACTGAATCCCTAGATTATCACATAAAGCAAAAATGTATAACCAGGAATACCCATTTGAGCAAATACAGGAGAGAAAAATAAGCTTCTATTGTGTTGAGTATCTGGATGAAGGAGAGTTTGTTTTGTTTTAGCATCTAGAATTTGCTAGCTATAATCTATATTTTAACAGGAGAGGGAAAACATACAGATTTACTCTGTTAAAAACATACTCTACTAAAATTATATTTAAAAATGTAAAAAAGGTAACACAAAAGGAATAAAAGAGAAGGTGATAGAAATAAAGTGATGACTATGACATTTGAGAAAATATCTGAATTTAGAAAGTTGATGAGTTGGGAAGCTAAAGCAAGCGGATTGCTACACATTGAAGGACAGCCTGGACTACACAGAGAGTTCAAGGCCAGACTCAATTACCTAGTGAGATCCAGTTTAAAGGAAGGAAGAAAAGAAGGAAGAAAAAAATTAGTTGATGAACTAGCAAAAAAAAAATCATGCCACAAAACATTAGATGGATTTAAGAATGAGAGATAAAATATATTTCAGAAGGCAAATGTCAAAGAGAGATTAAAGGCGTAGAGTTTATGGAAAGTGTGTTAGAAAAAACAGTTTGACCACTCAAGACACCTTTTATTTAGGGGAACTGAGGGTCAACCTTAGGGACTCAGGACACATACACACCAGGAAAATTGAAGATAAAGAAGCATTCTTAAAACACAACTGAACAATGGTACCCCTCCTCCCACCCCAGTCTCTTTCCTTTGAGGGCCATGTGGCAGCCAATCTCAGCCCCTGTATCCTCCGACCCCACACCAGCTGAAGACATCACTCTTAAGGAAGCTGGCAGTTGGGCAAGGGAGAGTTCACACGTGGACCACTGATGAGGAGACCCTGAGAGAAATACTCCAAGGCACAGGAATGGCATCAAACTGGAGAGAGACCTGCTTCTAAGAATGACAATTCTATGCAGCTACAAATGCACAAAATCAATAAGCAAATAGTTTCCAATCAGTTTTTAAGGCCACTTCCTTACATACAGATTTCTGAAGTTAATAGGATGTTTTAGAAAGGCCTCCAAAATGAATAAAAAAGATCATGACAAATGAATTGGTACAAGAAACTCAAAAGAAAACGTCCCAGAAAAAATGAAATTAAGGTCTCCAGAAAGAAAAAAAGATATAATACATCCATTGTAGGATGACAGTTGAGGAGATGAGGGTAAAGGAGATACGTAGTCTAAAAGCCTACAGGGAACTACACTGAACTTGTGGGTATAAAGAATGTGAGGTCAAAATAAAGAGTCAATGGCAAAGTTAAGAAAGTTGAGGAGAAGTATTAGAAAGTGAAACAATAATACAAGACAGGAAATGGGAGACACAAGATAGGAACATTAGAAAATTAGTCCAGGAGATCTACCACCTAATTTTTACCTGTTACAGGAAGACAGACCAAAAAGACTAGTAGGGAGAAGGTCGTAGGGTACGCAATGAAGGAAAGATTTCTGAGAACTGAACAAAGAATAACTATCTGATTAAACAGGCATAATAAAAAATACTAACCAAACTTTTTTTGAAAATAACCAAACAACATTTTTGGTACTCTGGGAATAAAGAAAAAAATTTTAAAGATTTCAGAGAGAAAATGGTTCGCACACAAAGAAACAAGAATAAAATAGCAACAGTAAGCAGCTACAAGGACCATAGAGAAAGGCTTTTAAAATTCAAGAGACAAATACATTTCAACCCAGAATTCTGAAACCGATAGGCTAAGAGCGACAGTACAAAAAAAGTTTTTAGCAGGCATACAGGAACTCAATTTTTTCCTCCATAAAAACTTTCCTCCCATCAGTGGGCCCATGCAAGAATATATTCCAGCAAAAGATTAGACACAAGAAGACTAAAGGGCAGTGAATCCAACCCAAGAGAATGTAAAACCTAATATATCGAAAGGTAATAAATAATTCCAGAGAACAACCAAATTAGCACTCCTGTAATAAAAAATGCTTGAAGTTGGCCCTTCTAAAACTAGTTTTAAAAGCTAAGTGATGAGAGTGCTGCAAATAAGAAAGCATTTTTAAGAGTTAGAAAGGACTTAGATACCTTCTACTCTCACATTTCGTACATGACAGGATGGAGATCCAAAAAGGTTAAGCTCCCCATCTCCTGGCACACACAGTCTGTTTGCTTCTCCTCAGAAACCATTGTAGAGAAGGCTGTAGGCACACAATTAGGAAGGAAGTGGACTGCAGTCTGGAGTGGAGAAAAACTTCTTAAAACAGGCCTTTCCCACTTTTTCATACTCAGTTCGGTATGGCTGTAGGCCAAAACCAATTCCCATTTTCATGAGCACAGATATATTTTGCAGTTTATTTTTGTCCATTTACTCTGGCATCAAATGATTTGTTTTTAGCTAAACTACTGTATAATCACGTTGCTTTTATTGTATAGCTTTTGCAGCAGTAGCTATAAACTTGGGAAAATTTTTGTTGTCCTTTCAAAAATAATAATTGGCTTCTCTCAATTTACAATGCATTCTATTTTTATTCTGATGAGTTTTATCACCCATAACATATATGCAGTTTTGGAGAAAATGCACAGATTTGCTGCAGACCAATAGGCTCTGCTTTGGTTTGTGACCGTTGAACGTGTACCGCATAAATCTGCTTCTCTTAGGAGAGCCATAATACCAACTATTTTAATTTTAAAACTGGTATTTTCTTCATTCTTCAGTTTTACCTGGATTCTGGTCTTCATGAATCTTCCTCTTGAAGAAAATGCTGATGCTTAATGAGAAGGCTGTCTGTACTCTCAGATTATGTACATAGGCCACCTTCCTATATACTGGTAGCGAGATGGTTTATTTCATCTTTTAATAAATTGTTTTTGTATTTCTCCTTCTGTAAAGCCTGCAGTTGAAAAAAAGACTAGGTGACTCTGAGAAGCCTGCTTCTTCCTTCTTTTAACTTTCAAATTACCTTTTTAACTTTTGCTGTTTATTGTCTTTTTCAAATTGAATGTCCTAAGAATGCATAGAAGATTATGCCATGAATTATGCCTGTTATTGCTAATCTTTTGCTAATCTTTCTGAGACAAACATGAATTATTAATATTCTACAATTTTGCTCTTATTTTGAATAGATGTGTTGCTATTAATGCTTAGTTCTTTAAAGATAACAATGGCATTCAAGGGAAACATCCCACAAGGGATCAGAAGATAATAATAAAGACCTAAGGATATAACCTTGAGGATGAAGCAGAAATAACACCACCTTAAATTACCATAATCACTTGTTTCTATAGTGATATAAGGTTTTCAAGACATTTTCAGATATATTATTAGATTTTATCTTTGCAACCACTCTATCAATCAGAGAGGAGACAGATATCCCCATTTTGCAAATGGAAAAAATCGTTAGACCGAAATTACCTACCTCAACCACCACCCTACAGCAGATAGTCACAGAGTTGGACTTTGAAGTCAAAACTCTTGATTCTACTCTCAACAATAAGAATACTGAGGTAAAATAGAATGCTGAGGGAGCTTATTTATACAAAGTCAGTAAAAATCTTTGTAAATCTAGATAAAGGATTGTTAAATTTTTCACCATTTATGTTGTAAAGAGTTATACCTATTTCCTACAATAGAGATGATATCTAATATATTTCTAATAAAATTCTCTTAAAAACATAAAAATATTTGAAGACATTAAGTAATATTTTAATTTAAAAAGAAATAATTCTTGTTTTCACTAGTTTAGCATAATTAATTGGTTTTAGTGTTGAAAATTCTGATTCTGAATTAACTACTTCCACAAATATTTTACATATTTCTGATCATCTCGTGTTTACACTTAGCGTTATATTGTAAATATTTCCTGTGTAATTGTACAACTGTAAACAATATTATAATGTTATGTTTATACAGAATCATTTCCCTATTTTGAAAAATCAAAAATAAGACAGCAATTCAAAAAGCACGAATATTTAAAGACTCACAATACAGTTTTCCATGTTATTCTCAAAAGAGACTACAATTTAAAGACTCATTAGCGATGTAGTATCACATCTCTTTTACCACAGCATCTTGCTTTCAGTTGCTTAGCCCAAAATTTGACCACATATTAACTTCTCTTTTTCTCTCACTAGCAAATTCTATGAGACCTACCATTAGGATGTGTATCAGACCTCTACTCAACAGGTCCTCTGCTCTCTAACCTCACTTCAGATGTGCCTGCTTGTACACCTTAGTCGATTGCTTTGATTCTGTCCATGGTGCTGACAAAATGTGTAAGGGAATTCAACAAGCTACTGCAACACTCATGTAAAAGTTGATGGTAAACACTACTCAGGTAATAGTACAAAAAGTGGTGAAGACTGGCCAGATAAGCATTGAGTATATTCTGAATGTAGAGTTAAAAAAAATTCTAGTGGGTGAAAGTGAGGCATGAAAGGATGGTCTGCTTTGGAGATAAGAATTTGGGAGTTGTTGACATAGAGAGAGTACTTAAATTCTTGAGATGAGGTGAGGTTCAAGAAACTGACTATCAGTAAAGAAGGAATCATAAACTGAGCATCAGAGAACTCTACTATTAGAATGCAGGTTTAAGGGAAGGAACCAGCAAAAGAACCTGAGAAGGAACTTCCAATAAGATGAAAAGAAAACCAGGCAAATGAGATATCCTGGAAACCAAGTGAAGAAGAGAATAAACATCAACTTTTTAACAAATACTGCTGAAACATCAAGTAATAGGAAACCAAGAACTAAATGGTGGATTCAATAATGTAACCTTAAAACTTTGACAAGGACAATTTTAGTGCTGTGGCCAAGATTAAAACCTTAATTGAAGCCGGGCGTGGTGGCGCATGCCTTTAATCCCAGCACTCGGGAGGCTGAGGTAGGAGGAGCGTTGTGAGTTCGAGGCCGGCTTGGGCTACAACACGAGCGCAAGGCCGGCCTGAGCTACATAGTGCGACCCTGCCTCAAAAAACCAGGCCTGGGAGTTTGTCTCAGTGGCTTCAGGGCCTGCCCTGGCAGGCATGAGGTTGTGAGTTCAATCCCCGGTGCCGCAAAAAAAAAAAAAAAAAAAAACCTTAATTGAGATCAGTGCCAAAGAGAATGAAACACAAAATATGCAGTTGATGAGTAAAATGATATTCTTATAGAATTGTGCTACAAATCAGAGCTAAGAAATGGATTGGCGGGGGAAGAGAAGTTGAAGAAAGTTTTTTTTAATATTTTGTTTCTGCTTCTAAATATAATAAACAATGGAATATTAATGAGTATAATCATGTAGCAAATAAAAATTATTTTGTGATATGGAGGCAATGCTTTAACAGATTATTGAACATAGAATCCAGTACACAACACAGAGTGATTTGTTTTAGATTAGAAAACCGAAGTTTATTTCTGGTTGCAGACAAGAAATTGTGAAATACTGTCAATGGAGGGTAGATGGATATAAAACTCTATGGAAAGTCTTTTTTATTTTCTAATTATTTCAATAAGTCAGAAGCAAGTACAGACAGATTTTGTGTTGCAGGTTTGAGGTAAGACAAGAAGGTGAGAAATCATGTAGGAGAGTGGCAAGGTGAATGATCATTTGTGGAAATATGATTACCTAGTGGATTAGGATTTACTAGAGGAAAAGAATCAATATAAAATACATGTATAATTGTACAAGGTATTTAGTAGGTAGGCTTACAGCATTAGAAGGGGATGAGTACCAATGGTTCTCTGTCAGATGAGAGACTAAAGAATTCAAAATGACCAGGGGAAGCCAGTAGCAATCAAAGATCAAAGGCTTGGGGGTTCATTGTAGAGTCACCCATGTGAGGTCTCTATTCAGAAAGCCAGAGTCTGCATTGGAAGCCTGGAGTCTGTGCTGGAAGCCTGAGGAAAATGGAGACCAAAGTCCAAAGGCAACAGCAAAGATTGGATCTCCTCCAAAAGAACAAAAGAGGTAAGATTCCTTCTTCTTTCCCTCTTTTCTTCACCCAGGTTACAAGCATACTGATTGAAATCATTGGGGTGGGTGCTACATTTTCAATTTGTGACCCACATGTCAATCATCCACAGAGACACTCAGGGCTTTCCTACTCTTCTAGGTGGAATTTATTCAAGTCGAGTTGACACATCACAATTAACAATTACAATCCACCACTTGTCAATTTGACAACTAGACACATCTTAAACCATACTTAATCTCCATGTGTACAAAGGGAAATGCACTAATTCCCTCCCCAGCATAGAAAGTTTTGGAAGGTGATGCTTACTCTTCTCCTAACATTCTGTAACTTGAACATTATAATATATTTCTAATAATACTTATGAGTCAATATTAATTAATCAACATTATGTTACAAAGAAAAAAACAAAGATACCTGCTTGATATATATATATATATATATATATATATATATATATAGCAGGTATCTTTTACATATGCACAAGCATATTAACAAAATAGGAAAGAAATGCTCATGACAATATAGTCTGCATTTCTGTAACTGGTTGCATAATTGTAATCAATGTTTCTAGCACCTCAGCAGTTCTTGGTTCTTCACCCAGTGAGGTGACCTATATCTTCATTCCTAAAAGTTCTGGGAAATCTGTCATTCAGCCTGGACAGGGTAGTTGCATTTCCCCATTGACCTAAAGAACATCCCTGGGCATCTCCTGTACTCCAAATATATTCTTTTTTGCCTCTATCATTGAGTAATAGTCCATGTTTCCCTTGATAAGCTGAACCAATCGCCACTGACAACACTGTAATTCCATTTCTGGCTTGTTACCTCAGAGGCATGAAAAGCCTGAAATGACCAGTGGGTGTCCTACTTTCCACTTTAATGGAATCATTTTTGTGCTTTCTCATACAAGCTTTTCCCCTTCTAGAATTGAGGCTTCTAGACCAACAAAGAAGAATGTCATGGAAACAGGAAGCAAAAATTCTCCTAGTAGATAATTAATTTGCTAAGAATAACAATGTCAAGTCAACATATCACAATTAACAATCATACCTGGAAAGAACAGGAACCCACTTGAGGTTCATTGCCCCTAAATTAAAGTAAGACCAGTCCACAAGGATGTGTTTCTTCCTCCAGATGTATTTAGCTTCATGAGTAAAGATGTGAAATCTGGGAGTTTGAACTGAATAAGGTTTTGTTTTGGCCAAGAATTTACAAAAGAAGAAATAGGACAATTGTCGCTTTTTCACTGATTCTTCTCATAACTTACCTTGGTTGGCTTTTCAGTATTACTAAATGTCTGACAAAAACAACTTACTTTGGGAGGAAATATTTATTTTGGCTCATGGTTTCATAATTTCCAGCCCATGGTTGCCTGGATCCCCTGGTTACCCCTATGGAAATGCAGAAACATGACAGAAGAGCATGCTCACCTCATGGCAACCAGGAAGCAGAAAGTTAGAGAAGAGCTAGAGAGAGAGGAAGAGGCCTGGGACAAGAATGCACTCTTCCAAGTCACACCCCTAGTGACCTACTTCCTCTAGCCAGGCTCTGTTTCCCAATTGTACATTCAGCTATAAATGAATCTACTGATAAGGTTAGTGCTCCCCTGTTCTGTTCATTTTTCCAAAGCATCATCTCTGAACACATGAGTCTTTGGGGAGACACTTTTGATGCAAACCATAATATCACTCTAATTAAATTTATGACTTACTCCAAACCTTGGTTTTCTCAATTCTTCTACCCTGCCCTCTTTTTCCAATAACACCACACAATACAATTTTCCTATTTCCTGTCTTTCTCCCACTGGAATATGAATTCCATGGAAACAGATTTTTGTCTATTACAACCACATATAATTGCCAGCACCTAGCACATAGTAGTAACACAAATTAATATAAATTGTCAGTGAATTGCCTTTATTCCTTCTCAGTTTTCAACTTTTGCACTCTGAAGTGGTGTGAATGTCATTAAATTCTTATTTTAATTTTTGACATATTCTAAAGAAAAAAAGATAGATGATAGATAGATAAATAATCTTCATCTTTTAGATTTAAAAAAAACTTTAAAATATTCATATCTGAGTACTCTGATGGCATCTGTAGCTAGAGGGATCGCTTGAGGCCAGGAATTCAAGACCAACCTGGGCAATATAGTGACTTGAAAAGAGAGACAAACAGACAGAGACAGAGTCAGAGACAGACAGAGACTGAGATGAGAGAAATCAGTCTTAGAATTTATAAATTGGACAAATAACTTTTAAGATAACACCATGTAATATAGACTTAGAGATATAATATAGACTAATACTCAGTGGTTCAAAAACCTCTCAAGAAGATGAGTTCTATTCAAAAAAGGATAGTTACAGAAAAATTTGGGGTCATTTTTGTTTATTAATTCTATGACTGAAATCTAAAATACCTGTGGGAGCCAGGCGTAGTGGTACACACCTTTAATCCCAGCACTCCAGAGGCTGAGGTAGGAGGAGATTTGTGAGTTCGAGGCCAGCTTGGGCTACAATGCCAGCACAAGGTCAGCCTGAGTTACATAGCGCAACCCTACCTCAAAAAAACCAGGGCTGGGAGATTGGCTCAGTGGCTTAAGCAGCTGCCTGGCAGGTGCGAGGTTGTGAGTTCAGTTCCTGGTGCTGCAAAAAATAAAAAACAAAATAAATAAAATAAAATGCCTGTAAATGGTATAGGCTTCCCATCCAAATTTAGTATATTGCTCTAGACTTCACAGAAATATTGATTTTTGAGCTGATACTAGTAGAGGAAATGTGAGGACCAAAAAGTTATACCAAAATGCATGTTTCCAATTATAAAATAAGCAAACTTGGGTGAATTTTTTTAGATTATGAGTATCTCTGTTATCTGCAGACAGTTTGTACATTGCTGCACTTCACTGATAATCTGTCCAGCCAAAAATCTATTTGAGTGATAATTATCTCACTACAGGTGATACAGAAGGTCACTTTGAAAAGAAGTTTGAGAAGTAAATATACTATTAAAAAAAAGACTAGATCCCAAAGACAAAAAAAAAAAAGCACCTATGCACAAATTCCGTAATTGTGTTAATAAATGTGTCTCAGACAAATGCATAGGTTAACAATCTGAAACCCCTTTATATCTATACAAGGATTTAACAAACAAGTAAACACACTGTCAAGACTCAAGTCAAGTTTCTTTACAGTCAGGGAAGGAAGTCACACAGAAGAAAAGGAAGACAAACTTGATGGTATTGGAATAGAATTTGAATTTCAGTACTTAAGATACACTACAATACTTAAGATTCAAATACAGATGCAGAAATAAACATAGATGTTTGTCATGCCTGTGTTAGCATACACAAGTATATTCTTAGTTTGCTCCACTCAAAGGGTCTAGAAGCAATGCTACCCTGACTGCAGTGATCATAAGTAAGTCCCAGATCTTGGTTTCTAAACACCATTTTTTTCTTGGAACCCCTTACAGAAGTGGTTGATTGCAAAACTGGGGCAAGGAATATATAAACTGAGCCTAGGCTCAGATACAAAAATTGGAACAACAAAATAAATTATGGTAATACTGAAGTAGAATCCATGGAATAAAATAAATACCAAAAAATCCATACTTATATTTTTAATAATTGAATAAATAAATAGGGAAGATGATGTATCTCTTCATGACTTCACACACAACCTCTCACTTGCTTGCTTTCTTAAGGAAGCATGCAGTATCTTTAGGTGTTCTCACTTCCACTACCCTCTTTCCAACATTTCCAAAAATGCCTACATAGAAGTTGAGAAAGCAGCAGAAAACTCAATTTTAGCTTTGCCTCTACCCTCTCCTCATGATAATTATGAGCCCTGTTCCTCAGGTGACCAGGAAATAACAGGCTTTTTATCTTATCCAAACAGCATGAGTAGCATTTAGAAGGCTACCCACGACAGACATGGCACAAATGGGACAAGCCAGAGAAAAGAGAAGGAAGAAACACACACACGTTGCTAAATGTTTGAACACTGTCACTTCCCTTTCTGCTGTTATTTATCTTCAAAGACTGGAAATTACTTCAGTCTCCATTTGATTTTCTCCTATGTATCCCTGGATTCACATCTCATGTACTGGTCAGTATAGAATGATGCTTTTCTGTTCCCTCATTCTTTCTACACCATAGTCAGAGATTGCCCTTACCCAATCCCTCATTCCCCACGACCAAATTCTGCCCAGCTTCTGATTCTCACAGGGTATTCTCCCTGCCAGATCCCTTTCTATGGAGCTGTCATCAGAACAGCATGTACCTCAAAGTGCCTAACAGCAGTGACACATCATTTACCGAAACAGACACAAAAACAACTGCACAGTGTCCAATCGAGTGGGTTAATGGTACAAAGACAGATGGCTGCAAACTGACTAATGAGCCTGAGGAAGTACAGAGAATGGGAACTATGGTCCCAAACCTCCAGCAAGACCAAAGGGCAGAACAAGAGTCCTTTTTGCTTGTGCTGCAAAGAATGGCATGATCATCTCTGGAGGCAGAAAACCACCACTCCACAAGCATGTAGATTTTAGTGAGTATCTGAATGGCTGGCATTATTTCACCCCAGCACACTAGCCAGCAATAACAGATTGTCCCAATAGCCAGCCAAGAATTCCAGCCAAAAATGAGAATCACAGAAGCTCATTTCTCATGTTCTCTCTAATTGGACAGCATATTAAAATACTTCAGCAAAACTTATTTCTGAGGAAGTATCATTGATATTAATTTTCCTTGTACCCAATGTCATGATAAGCCCTATAAAATTATTTTGTCCTGGAAGGATTGTTTAAGTATAATTTCCCATTCCTCACACAGATTAGTTGCATTGCCAAAGCTTAAAGTCACACTTTATCCAAAAGTGGGATTAAAATGATTTACTCTTGAATTGCTGGTCTACTGCAATATATTTAGCACCAAGTCTATGATTTTCAAAAAAAAAGGAGAAAAGAGCTTATTCCAAAATTCAATACCATAGCATTTTTAAAGAGGTAACCATAGTTAGTATAATATACACTTTGCCTGTCCTCAGGTCATATTTTTCTAAAGTCCCTCATAAAATCATGAATCTAAAAATTTCAGCTTCATGCTGAATTTCAGTGATGAACTTCTAAAATGTTATAGTGTTTCAAATTCCTGACAGCTGGCTCTATTTTCTATTGCTTGGTGACTACCCGATGACTGGGCACTAGGATGAGTTTCACCTCACCCATCAGTCATGTCCTAAGGCATCTGGTCTTCAAGGTATAAAGGGATTTGAGTCTTCATTATATGCTTCTTCAACCGTGTTGTACAGAGGTAGGCAGATGGTCTTTTACAGCAAAATGAACACATATCTATATGGTATCTTCTGTTATCAGGCACTCTATTCCGTGTTACACAATAAAAGTTATTTTTTTAAATGTCCCAGATAGGTGTTCTGATACACTTAATATATGGTCAGATCAAATTGAATTGCTTTTGGATAAACTTCCAAGTCAAAACACAGATAACACACAAACTTCCAGATTGTTAAGCAGTTAAACTCTTTCCAAGCATAAATGTGACACTCCCAGTCTTATTATGTTTATAGGTTTATCAGGCAAATATAGTTCCACAGTTGTGCACTATAGTTGAGTGTAAAATGACCTGTCTTCCACATCCTTCAAAGATGATGCTGGGTATTATTCTGCACGATATTCTCCTCTTGCCAATGCTGTTGGAAAACATACTTTTCCCTCAGTTTGTCCAAAATAAGAAACTACTACCCTTACAAGTGTAATTATCTCCAGAAAAAAACAAAACAGTCTTCAAGAATATTACTCCTTTAGATTTTTTTAGGAAATCTTGTTTTTCCATAATGCACAATCTTTACCAAGAGTCTTTTCTTACATTACTATTATTTGAGACAGTAATTTTTATAGCTCTAGGTGCTTTTTCATCAGAGTTGTTAGGCTCTTTATCTTTATTACTATAATCTTCCTGCTAATGAACAAATTATCTGAAAGAAAAGTAAGTTCACAGATGCTATCTTGGATTCAAGATTCCACGAAAATATTTTGATAGACTATTCCTCATAGATTACCTAATAAAATATCAAGTTATTGTTCTCATCACCCAAAGTGGGTCTTAGATACAATTTCTTTTTTCTCTGTTCTTCTTATCATCAGATACTTAACAAAGACATTCCTCTCTGCCTCTAAGAAAATCAAAGTTTAGGGAACTCTCTATGTTAATATAGTAATTATTTGCTCTTATTTATTCTGTCTTATTATCATATGACTGCTTCCTATGTACTAGGAAATAAACTGAGCACTTTGGATATATTATTTAATAATTGTACAAAGGCTCCAATATTGTTCCAGTTTTGCAAATCAGGAGACAAAGACTTACAGAATTGAAATGTTTTGCAACAGCAATAGTTAGAAGGAAGAATTGTCACGGTTACAACTCAGACATACCTAACTCTATGTTCCTATAGGATATTCCATAACTCCTTGTCTTTACCTTATCAGATCCTCATCCTGTCTTTCCTGGAACCCTGGGTAACATGGCCCAGGAAGCACCTTGTCATCGCTTTGTAATTCCTTTCCTCAGCTGTGCCTCCATATTTCCCATTATTGTATCATTGCTTGACTCCACTATTTTTAGGACTGAAACATTACAGGTTTCAGGCACATTATTTACCATTTTAGTTTATCAGCACTAGTGCAGTTTCTGGCACACAAGAAGTCCCTAGTTTTACCTGTAAGTTGACTTTAATTGTGTAATATTCTATATGAATATTTCTTTGTATCAATGGTAATAAAAGCAGGACTTGAAGTCAAGCAAAGCCACTAAAAACCAGTAGTTCCCTTCAACAATGCTTCCTGAATGAATTTCTGTCTCTTGCCCACCAATGAACCATTCCAGTGACCTTTGGTCACTCCTTGTGACTTCACACCCAGTGAAGAAAACAGAACGAACTACTAAACACTTGTGCAATTCCTTCCTTACTCAAAGGACTATAAAACTCATAAAGTTAGTTTTAACAAGTTAGTTTTACTCAGAAGAAAGAGTACCGAAGTAGTGTAAAACACTTACTAATCTTTGAGAATACTGTAAATGTAAATTATCTCCTCTAATAAACAATAGCTTGTTGAAATTAAACAGAGCAGTCTTAAAATGAAGGTCTAAATTCATAGTGAATTATTCATATTCAATTTACTTGTTTCAGCTAAATGTGACTGCAGTGTCTTTGACTACAGAAAATTATATTTTTAATATTTTCCTATAATGCAGAGTATGTTTGCTTCTCTGGCCAATATTCATGGGTATTTAGAATCACTATGTACTTGGTTTGCAAGTCCAGGCTTTCCTAGGAACTACCGTCCCCTGTATGTGACTGTCCTCAGGAATGCTTACTTACAATGACACTAATGTGCCTCTGGCTCTGCCCAATCAAAGGTCCTAAATAAATAGCCTTTAAAGTTAGACCAGAGAACTTCACCTCTAAAGTGACAGGGCTTCCATTTTCCTTCCTACAGTCCTCAATACATATAAACAGTAGTATCCCACACAGAATGCATGCTGTTCCTGTAATTTCTTCTGTGGCTAAAACTCACACTATGTTTCTGCCTCTTTGTCCAGCTATCACTGTACTCATATCAAGTCACTGTGCAATGCCTGTCTCTGTGCCAAAGGCTGTGACACACACCTCCGTGGGATAAAGATACAGTTTCCTCAAGACAAACATCTACAGCACAAGAGAGTACTTATGGGGATTGAAAGATTCCTCTACACACTCTGAGATGGAATAATCGCAAGCACTAGAACACCTCTATAACCTGTTGATATATGATTTGGTTAGTACAAAAGCTGGAAAAAATTCACAATGGCTTCCTCCTTTTCTCCTTTCACTGATAACAAGAGATAGTTGAGTTCTATGCTTTTGGTAATTTAATGCAACTTTTTTCCATTTTATGAAAATTACTTATTCATCTTTCCATTTCTGGTAATGGTAGACTGAGTGAGATAAGCCAATCCTCACACTGAGTAAGGCCAAAGGGCTGAACAAAAGGTATGATTGGAGATATTGCAGCATTAACTCAGCAAAGATTATCTGGATGAAACATTTAACCCATGTTGTTAAGGCTGCTATTTGAAGACAAAGGCACAACACTTCCTTCATATTCTGGAAGAGGGACTGAGAGTAGTTTCTGAAGCCTCCTTTCAGAAGCAAATGTAAATTATTTCTAGAAAATGATAATTTATTTTAGATTCCAAAATTAGCCACAAATGTTAGATAGAATATGCAATATTCAAACAAAGATAACCAGGTCTGTGAATAAAAAGACCAACATGACTACAAACTAAGAGAACTCAGAAGACAATAGGAACAGATTCACATAAGAGCCAGATAACAAAGCTATCAAACTTTAAATACAGCTATCATAGTCAAGAAAATAAAAGACTACTTTTGACAGTAAACCAAAAAAATAAGGAAGAACCAAATGAAAATGCCAACATTTTAGAAGCGATAATAGTAATTAACAGGTTTCTCTGTACTTTACAGAGTTGAGAGTAAGTAAAATAGAAAATAGAGCAGAAAAATGCGTAATTTGAAACATTGAGAAAAAATAACTGAAAAATAATTTAGAAGACATAAAGGTCACAGGGTAGAAGTCTAACATACATGTATTGAAGTTCCTGAAAAATGGAAAGGGGTAATACAGAGGAAGAATTGGGTAGAAACAATTTAAAACATTAAATCGTGATGCAACCCTGTAATATCAGAATGCAGGAAAGCTGAGGTAAAAGGATTATGAGTTGGCACCCCACCTGGACAACTTTAGACTTAGTGAGAACCTGCTTCAAAGAATTGAAAAAAAGGGCTGGAGATAAAACTCACCGTAAAAACCTTGGATATGGGCCCAGTAGCACACACACACACACACACACACACACACACTAAGTCACAACTTCAAAAAACAATTCAAACCAGGAACTTCAGTAACACAAAAGGAAGCACACCAAGGAGCATAATTGTAAAACTGCTGTAATCCAAAACCAAGAAGAAATCTTAAAAGCAGCCATAAAGAAAATAAATTGACACACGTGCTTTAAAAAGCACAATAACTCACCCCTGGGGGTGATTGCTAAACAAAACACAGAAATCACAAAGTGCTAAAAGAAAACTTGCAGCATGGAATTATAAAAAATGAATGAAGATGAAATTTTCAGCCAAATAGAAACTAAGAGAATTTTTTATTAATGGGTGACTACACAATAAAATTAAGGGAGTTTGTAGGCAAAGGAAGCATTGCAGAATTGAGAAACTGGAGCTAAAAGTAGATCAGTTATGAGAAAAGTACAAGATTCTCAGTAAGAGGTGAGAAGGACCTTTGGGTAAGGATCTGATTTGCTTTGAATCTGTAGAATGAGTTACACAAATGCATATGCACACATGGATGGGTACCACCGCCACACGGTACAGGAGCAGCAGGAGACAACAGCACTGAGAGAGAAAAGCATAGTTTTCCAGTAGTTAAAGTTTCCATCTCAAAAACCACTGCTGGGCTTTCAGCCATGCCTTCAGTAGAAAGCCACAATTAGCTCATGAAAATTTCCCAACTTAATATGCAGTGTGACATCTAGGACTTGCAATTTGCAGAAATACTAATAATTAGCTTGGCACCAATCCCATTTTCAGGGTGCAATTATGCATTTTTCCATCATTCTATAACAGCAAGGGTTCCACATGTAGCTGGATGCTGAGGGCCATGCCCACTTTATCATTACCTAACAAGGCTCCTGGCCACCCAAGATACACAGAATAAGATGCAGAAGCCAAGGACCAGAGCCAAGAAGCACTACTATTTGGGAAATAATCCAAATTAGTGACACCATCTGCCTCTCCTTCTAATAATGTCATACCACCCACCTTGCTTTTTAAAAAATGGAAAAGTATCTTAAGACCATTTAAAGATACAAACCAAGTCTACTAACCAGTTGCATTTCTATTTTTTGCATCCTGTTAATTATATCATTCACTTTCCACTGGGATTTCCAGCCCATGGCAGAAAACCATGACTTTGTCTAGAAGTCAAAGCAATTTCCCAAGAACCACCACCAGCTTCTTTTGGGTTTGATGGTTTCTGACTCACCTGTCTTTAATCCAAAAAGACTTAAGCTTTTGGTCAACTGGCACTGCAAACCTTTTCTCCAGTTGTGCTATTAATGACAGTTTTGCTGTCAATGACATTTTCTTTTCCTTGAATCTTTAGGTCCTGGTCTTCTGACCTCCCACTCATCACCGTCCTTGTTACCTTTGGAATAAACATTCAACACAGCAAAGGTCAGAGACAGCTTGGCAGCTGACTCCTGTTTTGTTTGGGTAGTCAAGAATGAGAAAGTTGAAATTTTTGAGATAAAAAATAATTTTTTAAAGATAAGAATGTGGGGTTTTTTTTTCCTCAAAGAAGATAAAAGAGTAAAATACCACTTTTGACTGCATTTATCAGGGTTTTTGGAGTTAGTTGATGGCATTTCTCTGGAAGAATTAAGAGTATTATAGAAAGCAGAGCAGAATTGTATGAACCAAAGTTTTTGATAACAAAATAATTTAAATTCTAAACAGTTATGTATAGAAGGATGTATGGCATGACATGAGAAAGAAAGAAAAGTAGAGCACATGGTTATACTAATGGTGATATCAATTCTAATTGTTGGGTCATTGTTATAGAGTAGGCATAAATAATTGTAGCATAAGGTCATAAATAAAATTTATAAATATAAAAGTGCATTCAAATAAGAAGAAAAATTGTTAAAAACACTATTATTCACTAATATTGAAGATTTTAGCCAGATTATAAAAACTATTGGGATAAATATATTAAATCTTTTTTAAAGGATCTTTGAAGATAAAAAATGAAGTGTGAAGCTCATAGCTGAATGTTTGAGTTTTAATCTTGAAATAATGAAGTTGCTCAAATTGGTTGAAGAACAGGCCATGTTCACAAGAAGAAAAACTAGGGCAAAAAAGTAAACTAAATCTCCAGGTGTGTTAGATATTGTGGAACATAATTGAGGATTTGGACATGAGAAGCTCCATTGCCAAAGAAAATAGCATAAAATATTATGCCAAAAAAGGATTTTGAAAAATATGCCACATCAATAATATGTACAGTGTGGTAGCACTGTCAGTCTACGATTTACTATGGCCTATAAATGAGGGCACTTTAAGTTTAAATTTTATATGAATATGTCAATATAAAATTGATCAAAATATGTCAATGTAAAAATGATCAAGCTGAGAATACAAATACAAGTTAAAGTGTATTTTATGATTAAATTAGTATCTCATGTCCAAAATCATTTATTCTAAGATCTCTCTCTTAGGTCAAATTAAGCAAGATGATAACATTAGCGGATATATCCTTCGTGGAATACTTATTGCTGGACATTGTGCATATGATTTTTTCACACTCGTTGTCTCTTTTATTCCTGATAATAAATGTATGAAATCCTCATCTAACAATGAGTAAGCCAAAGCCCAGAAATATAAAGCAAAAGTAAAGCAAACATCATTCCAAGCTTTTGCTGGAAAGCCATCTACCATATTGCCTACATTGTATTGGTTTTGTTTCCTATGACATTAATAAAAACAGTGAAAAGGGTGAGTAGGACAAAAGCATAAAGAAGAGTATTAAACAAGACTAGATTTGACTTGTGTAATACAGAATAAAAAATAATGATTTTGATTTAAACAGGAAAATTTTATTTCAAGCTCACATGAAAGAAATTGCAGAGTCAGGCAGCTTGGGCTGGTGAGTCAGTCACTCACTGACCAGTTGACCACTCTCCTGTCTCACAGTTCCACTAGCGTGTGTCTTGTGCTTGGGGCTCATCCAGGAAGTACACAGTAGGAAGTGACAAAAGATAATATAACAAATGGCACCCATGCTGCTTCCTCAGTAGATTCTTAGAAGCTGCTGTAAAGCGTTTTTCCTCTTTTTATCAGAACTAAAGCGCATCGTTATATTTTAGATCTGGGATCTGGGGTATCCCCAAAAGCCTCTGTTTGGAAGATGATTAGGTAATAGGGCCGCTATGCTCATCAGTGGATTAATCCATGGATGAATTCACAGCTAAATATGCTGTTAGAAAGTGGGGTCTGTTCAGAAAAGTTGGGTCAGTGGAGGGTGTGACCGGAGCGGTATGTGTCACTCCTTGGCTCCTGCCTTCTCTCTCTGACCCCTGGCTGCTGGGATGTGAGCAACTGTCCTCTCCCAGTTCCTTCCACCAGGTCGCTCCTGCCTTGTAGCTGGCCAAGTAGGGACTGAAAACATGAACCAAAACTGATCTCTTCTTTAATTTAGGGGTATCAGGTATTTTGTCCCAGCAAATCGAAAGTGGCTAAAACACACTTACACACATCTAGTCGTACGAGAATACTTGGCGATGTCTTTATTTGCACAAAATTAGACAGTCAATTCAAAATTAGGTTTTATTACACCAGACATAAAAGCAAGTTTAAAGGAAGCAAATGGCAAATCAATGCTCTGATTTTTAAAAACCCACTGTTTCAGTGATTTAACTGATGTTGATAATTCACCTGAATCACAGTGGAACCATAAGACAGGAGAGTGGTTGATTAGTCAGTGAGGAGCTGACACGCCAGCCCAAACTGCCTGAACCTGCATTTTTGTCATGTGAGCTAAAAATAGATTTGTCTTATTTAAAACAGAAACAAATTATTGCTCTGATCTGAGCAATGATTGGATCTAGAGGTAAGAGAAGGGGTGAAGCTAAAAGGTCTTCTAATAATATTTAGATTCTTACTGATTAGATGGAGGGTATTCAATGTCTTTACTGGCAAAAGACAAGAAAGCTGGAGGACTCATTGCAGGAAGAATACATAGGGAAGGTGATGAATCTGACAATGGCAACTGAATTACGAACATAAATTAAACAAAGCATTAAAGTGATGATTTTTTAAAATCAGCATTACAATAGAAACACGATGGCAATTCCAAATCCTTTAAAGCCTGTAGGTCAGAAGCATTCAAATGAATTTACTTTTTTCATAGGAGCATATTTTAAAACTATAAGTCATTCAAAGCACCAATAAATACTTAGATCAATTTTCTTGAGGCTTAATGATGACTGCATTCAAAATAATATTTTAATTCTTTATGGATATTGAAAAGCTTAGGTTTGGAAAAGGAGAAAAGAAAGCACCCTGAGAATTTACAGCTGTCAAACCCACACTGAGTCACAGGAATCACTTAAAATTTAACCAGCCTGACTGCCATTTGCTCAGGCTTAAGCAAAAATTATCTCAGGAGACCAAGAAGGGTAACACGCTCTTGGAGTAATTCATCTCCTACAAGGATTTTTTAACAGAAATTCCATGTGTTTCGCTCCAGTCTCACCTGGATGGAGAAACCAGCCTACTAGATATTAACCTTTAGCCAATCAGGTCAACAACACACATCATTGTGCTATGGTAGATGCAGGAAATATAAAGATGCTAAGTCAGGCCTTTCAACACCTCAGTCAAGAAAAGTTCTAGGGCAGAGATCTTGTCGTTCCCATCTTTGTTCCCTGGCTCTGTGGCTTACCATCTGTCAGAGCTGTACAGCAGCTTGTAGGAAGCATCTCATATTTTAAAATATTACCGAAGTATTCTGCTGCTGTCCAAATTTTACTTTGCCTTAAGAATCTGAATAGTATCACATCAGCATTTGCATTGCTGGGACTGAGAGGGAAGAGGATGGAAATTTCCCCGAACCTTCCTACACAGACACACTCCCCTCCAATGTCCTGTGTTCACTGTAACTTGCCAGCAGTGTCAGCCTTTCTGTCTTCTGAATGTCTTAAACTTCACACAGCTTTGGACCACACATAGCATTCTCTGATTCAGCAGTTCCAGCTCAGGTCAGTGACTGTGGAGTAAGTCATGAGCATGTAGTGGCTCTCAGAAAGCCCCCGTGAGTCCAATGCAGACCAAAGAAAATGTTATTCATAGTCCAATGTCCTTAGTAAAAGCAGTGAAAAAGGAGTGGAGGCTCCACCTCTGACATTTATTTAGTTTTGGGGGAGGGGACCATCTCATTGCCTATATTGCAAACTACAAAATTTAGGAAACAGTCTATACAATATTCTTTATTTTGACATATAAGTTGTTCAAACATGAACTTGTAAATTGTGTAACTTTAATTATAAGTAATTCTCTTAATTTTTTACTTCAATGTATATTGAAACCAGTTCTCCACACAAGAGCATACAGGGCCATCTCATTCTTATTAATGACTGGGTAGCATTACTGACAACATATTTACACCTGCAAGCATATGTACATACATGTCATGATTCATTCAAACAATTCCTTATTGATGCACATTTGTATTGTTTCCATTTGGAATGAATTACGAATAATTCTGCAGTTGACCTTTTATATGCAAACATATCTTCGTGTGCAGTGGAATTGCTGGGTCAAAAAAGTAGACACAATTTAAATGTTTATAGTCTTGCCAAATTTCTTATCACAGAGCATCTATCTCTATCCTACTCAACAGGATATGAGAAAGCCTAGTTCTACATCCTTCTCTGTTTGCTTTCAAACTTTTTCATCTGCATTTCTTTGACTAAAAAAATTGAGCAACAGCTCAGGTGTTGAATGCCTCCGTCTATTTGGTCTTCTATAACAATGTACTGTAGGCTGGGTAACTTAAAAACTATAAAGATATATTTCTCACCATTCTGGAGGGTAAAAGTCCAAGTTCTGGGTATCTGCTCAGTTGGGTTACAGGGAGGGCCCTTCTCTGGTTTATGGACAGTGCAGTGAGATAGAATTTTGAGAGGTACCAAGGTTTAATAACCAATAAGCAGTCTTCACAGCAAGGGATTTCTATGGTTTAAATTATTTGAAGCCTCCTTGGTGTCATTTCTCTCTTTCAAAGACTTGCTAGAATCATCTCAAAAGCTTAGCCATGATTTGCTATAATCTTGACAAATGACAGTGACCTAGATCCTGCAGCCTGAGACTCTTCCTGCCAAGGGTCTTGACCTTTAGGAATTAGTATTATTCCCAAGAATTTTCTAGTACAAAACCTCTCATTTCTAGATCTTTCTGAGGCAATAATAAGATGAAATTAGGAGGATCCAGAGCTAAGGTGCTTGAAAGATTAAAAGATGGCCCATCACCATGAAAAACACAAACAGATAGACAGAAAGGGTGAGGAAGAAAACTGAAGTAAAAGAATTAGAAAAGAAAAAAATTGATTTTTAAAATAGGAAAAACTTGTTCCCTGCCAATTTCTTAGGCATATGGCTGACTTCTTTTGTTTCTTCTGCATTTCTAGAAAAACACTGCTCTTGTCATGTGTGTACTTCTCTAATTACTTTCCTAAAATATTGATGGAGACAGAGCAATTACTCACATATCGCTAAAGAAAACTGGGGCTTACCCTGGCGGGATGATTTCTTTCCAACATGACCTACACATCTGTTCTGCATGAGTCCCATTGTTGACATCCTCAGCCAGCATGCAAAGGTCATTTTTTGGCCATTTGACTGATGCATATGTTGGTCTCTCAACACTCCCCTCAGGAGTACATTTGATAAAGTAACGCTCTCAGTTCATTACAGCCTGCCACTGAAGATGGATTGCCTTGCTGCTGCAAAATTCATAGCAGTCCATTAGCATACGGGTACCAGCAGTAACTGGTATAAAACCAACTTTAAAGTAAGAGAAAGTGGGATGGATAGCTAAGGAATTATTTAGAATAAAAATACTATGTAGACTCTTAAACAAGACAAAACCATTTAGGAAATCTGATTAGGAAAGGCTTCAGACTTTTGAAACAAAAATGGTGTCCTAGGCTGTTTCAGAATTCAAATCCATTATGTAGCTATCACAGATCTGATCTGTATTCTGACACTCTAAAGTGTAAATGGCCAGTCCCTTACCTGAATGAATGTCCACCTGCTCTCTCATTTCTCACTGCCACAACACCAATTCTTCAATGACATGAAGCACTGTATCCTCTTAAAACTTCTCCTTCCCTAAGCTATTACATTTTCTGAATTTAACTTGTTTCTAACAGTATGTAGATAAAACACAATACCATTATTTTATGGTATTGTCTTGATTTGAAGAGATACTGAATTTATTTTGAAAACAGTAATGTACATGTTCTAGACTAATTTATTTAAATATTTAAACAAGACTAAATATAAAGGAAAATAGTAAACAAATATAATAGAATGATATATGGCTATTTTAAAAATTGTAGAGGGTCATTCTCATTTTATTGATCAGGGAACACAGATACAGAGTAATGAAGTAATATTCTCAAGGCCTGTTTGTTACTCATATAGCTTGGACTCAAGGCCTGATTTAAGCTGAGTTCCCAATGTCCTGAGGGTAGCAAACATCTCAGCAGTACTAATGGAAACTATTACCTGGCAAACCGTCTCTAAGGGACTCAATTCAAAGGTTTCTGGTGCTATATTAACAGGAAACAAAATCATAAGGGACAACGTGGTTTTATGTATTTTTAAAGACAAATTTTAGTATGGAAAAAGAAGCACGTTTTTATAGTGGAAAAGCAGAAAATAAATGTAAGAGGGAAAAGCAATAATTCCATCATTCATAAACTACTATTTGGCTATATTTCCTCCCTATCCTTGTTCCATATGGATGTGTTCAACTACCTAACCCAGTCCATGAAGCAGTAGGTCCTCAATAAACTTTCATCTGACAACACTGGCCCATCCTATTATCATTCTCTCACAACCTTTTTCTGAGGCAAATAGCACATATCATTAGTTATCCCCATCTTCTCCCTGAAAAGAGTGAGTCTTAAAAGGCTGAGCGATCACCTTGCCCAAGGTCATACAACTGATAAACAAGCACAAATCAACACCCTAGTGAATCCTTCATCTAGAATCACTACTTAATACTGCTTTTATGGCACCAACTTAATTTGGATGATTACTTACAGTCCTTCAAATAAAACCCCACTATTGCATACGCCCCCATAGAATACAGTTAACTCGGAGCCTTAGCAAAAATGTCAAATTATTTTTCTCTTAATCCTTACTAAAAGATACTGGGTCCCCATATTAATTGAATTCCAGAAATAACCCTTGAAAACCAGATTCTCTTATTAGATACAGAAACTAAACTCAAAATATGACCTCAATTTAGCCTTACATAAGAAAACTTGGAAAAAATTTACATAACAGAAAAAGAAACTAAAAAATTAGATACCAAAAACAAGTCTCAAAGAAATGTCATGATGTGACTCTAGTTTTGTTATCATAAACTAATGACATCTTGAATTATTTTATTGCTTTTTAAAAGTAGACTAACACTGATAAAATAGAAAGGTACATCTCTTCCTTTAAATTGGTCCTCTATCAAATAGGCTGAATCAAAGCATAGACACAGAAAGCACACAGTGTATCGGACACGTACGCAGTGGTGGCTGATAAACTCTTCAGTATAAAAAGATGCATCTGATTATATTGAAGTCAACTGTGAGGAACGGTGAAGTAGGCATGCTCAATCAATCCAGCGCGTGTGGAGAGCAGGTTGCTAAGACAACCAATGAAAATAACCAAATATTCTAAAAGCTAAGAATTTCACTGCAACATTTGAAAGAAAAAATAATTTCATATGTCATTTTCTCAATGTTAGGCATTTAGCTATGTAATTATATGTATGACAAGTTACTCTAATCACGTATTCAACATCGAATTAACTTTGGGGTTTTTTGTTTGTTTGTTTGTTTGTTTGTTTTTTCGGTACCAGGGATTGAACTCACAACCTCGCGCCTGCCAGGGCAGGCGCTTAAGGCGCTGAGCCAAACCCCCGGCCCTGGTTTTTGAGGCAGGGTCGCACTATGTAGCTCAGGCCGGCCTTGCGCTCCCGTTGTAGCCCAAGCTGGCCTCAAACTCACAACGCTCTTCCTACCTCAGCCTCCCAAGTGCTGGGATTAAAGGCGTGCACCACCACGCCCGGCTAACTTTGGGTTTTAATATATGTTGAAATTGACAGGAAAACAGATTTTGGTCAATGTCTTGGGAAGCAGATTAATGATTATCTGATTCTATACAGGAATAAATTATTTAAGATTTTATCTCTGATAAATTTTTTGAATATTTTCTTTGATGATATATGTGAAAGTAAACATAATTCAAACACATTTACATTTGGACAAAACAATTCTCAGTTGTCTTTCCTTATTCCAAAGAAAACCCTTGACTATATTTAGCCATTCAGTGACTGATCTCATGGAAATCTTCCAACATCTTATCTATATGTTATACTGAAAGTTCAATGAATTGATAGTTACTACATAAAGATTTTTGTCAAGCATGTCTTTCAAATAAAAGGCTCTTATTCTTTTTTTAAAAAATTGATTCCAAAGAATGTTGCTCAATATAACACCTTCAAGTCAAGTTTCTAACCTAGCCTTGCTTTCTGAAAAGGAAAAATGATTACCTGCAAGAATTTATATGGAAAAAAATGTCATCAGTGCAGTTAACAATAAAGTGAAGGATAAAAAATTGACGGCGTTTTTTTTCAAACTTTCTCACTCTGTCGTTACGATTTGATGGTGGTCTTCTCAGGAGTCTGATGGTTGTTATCCTAACTGAGTTGTCTATCAGATCCTGAAAGCTGCTACCTAACAGCGCAGAGCTATCATCGGTCAAGGACTTCTTAACCCATCAGGTCCCATCAAGGTAAACGAGCAAATGCTGAGATGGGAAGAAAGCTTGGAATGCATGTTTTAATAAAAGTCAAGAAAAATTTTTAAATGGTTGATCAGATTAAAGATTGTTTAAATTATGTGATCATAGAATCAAGAGAAGATGAATCCAACTAAAGTTTTAATGTGAAAGAAATAAAAGCTTTCTAGTTCAAATTATAGTGCCCCTCATGCATCATGCCCATTGAAGGTTTTGATTCCAGGTTGGCACTGGTCTTCTGGGTACATTCTAACTGTGACTATTATTACTGATATGCCAGCTTCATTGGATTAAGAAACACCTAGCAGATTAGCAGAGCATGCTTCCGGATGTGCCTGGGTGGTCATGGAGGCGTGGCCTTAGGTACTATGTATGGTTTTCATCTGTTCCTCTCAGGCACCATTCTCCTGCTCTGCTTCCTGGACACCAAGAACTAAGCAGCTGTACTCCACCATGCCCTTTGCTATGATGTTTCTGCCTTGGAATCTGCTGACCATGGACTGAATTTCCTTAAAACGTGAGCTAATTAAATTTCTCCTTCTTCAAATTGTCGGAGTCAGATACTGTGTCTTAATTACAAGGAAAGCTAACTAGTACAGTCATATGGCGACCCATTCCATGTTTTACTTGCCTATTAACAAATGCTTATTTGGGGAAGATGAGCAGTTAAATAGCTAAAGGTGTGTATTCTTTGTAACCTCAACTCCTCTCCACAGTTACCACCCATGGGACCTTGTGCTAGTCACACAACCCTCTTAGTCTTGTTTAAGTTTCTATCCATGAGTTTAGGAAATAGCAATTTTAGAAATGTACTTTATATTGTGGTTGCAGAACTATGAGATAAAATATACAGCATATATGTTAATCCTTATTATTTAGTTGCATTGATTTATGAAATTAAACTGGATGAGTTAGAAACTACATTGCCCAAGGCTAAATCCCACTTCCATTTACTGCCTATGAAACTTAGACACATTATCTTTACAAGCATATTTTCTCATCTCTAAAATGAGAATAATAATATCTGTACTGTCTTTATCATAAGATTGTTGCAAATGTCAAAGTATACACTATCAGGCATATAAAATAAACTCATTGGCCTATCACATAAGGGAAAAGTTTTAAAATGTCAATTAAATAACTGAAAAGAAAGTAAATTATGGTTATTCCTTTCCAAACTTTTCTTTCAATCATGCAAAAACATTTAGGCCACTTAAGAATTTTTTAAAATGTTGCCTTACAGGATGAAGCCAAGGAATTTTTGATTATTATTCCTTGTTTCAGGCAGGAATAAATTTTAAATTAAATCATAATTTGAAGGAAAATCAGACAGCATATTTATGTTCTATAACTAAATATTCCTCTCCCTAAAAACCTTCAGAGAAGTTATCCTGACCTACAATCTTGCTCAGAGACGTAACTATAAATAAGCTGTCTCCTCTTCTGTTTTGTGAACAAAATCTAAAAAGGAGAGAGAGGGTGATGAAGAGAACAGAGTATAATGGAAGTGTCAGAAATCTAATGCAGCTGGGCGTGGTAGCACACACCTATAATCCCAGCACTCAGAAGGCTGAGACAGGAGGATTGTCATGAGTTCAAGGCCAACTTGGGCTTCAGAGTGAGTCCCTGTCTCAGAAAGAAAGAAAGAAAGAAAGAAAGAAAGAAAGAAAGAAAGAGAGAGAGAGAGAAAGAGAGGGAGGGAGGGAGGAAGGAAGGAAGAAAGAAAGAGAGAGAGAAAGAAAGAGAGAGAGAGAGAAAGAAAGAAAGAAAGAAAGAAAGAAAGAAAGAAAGAAAGAAAGAAAGAAAGAAAGATGTAATGCAAGATGATGGAAAAATAGCAATGACATCTATGCTATTAAAATGAACTCAGAAAACTAGACAAACATTTTACACTTCAAAATACAAAACATGAGGCAGGAAGATCACCACAAGTTCAAGGCTAGCCTGGCCTACATAGTGAGTCCAGGCCAGCCTGAACTATACAGCAAAACCCTGTTTTAAAAAAACAGAATAAAATAAGCAAGTAAAAAAAATTATCACACTGTTCTAGACTATAGCAACATAGTGTTGGTTTCCAGTCCATAGACAGAGATTCATTTGGATTCATATCTACTTTTTACAAAAGTGGACTTCACCAATATTCAGTTTTCTAATCTGTACATCAGGGAAAATTGATGCTAGAAGTTTGGAGTGGCTGTGAAGACTAAATCAAATATGATCTTAAGCCTACACTTGGAAATTCACTACAAACATGTCTAATGCATTCACACTATTATGATTATGGTGAAGATAAGTCAGGAAATGTTTTAGCACTTGTATTAGTTTCCAAAATCTATCATGCAAGTTACCATAAACTCTATGACTTAAAATAACAGGAATTATCCTCTCACAGTTCTGAAGACTAGAAGTCTGCTATCAGTGTGTTAGCAGGCTCGGGTTCCTACATTTGTCTTGTGCCTACCTCTGCCTTTGTGCCCATGCTTCTGGGGTGCCAGCAATCTCTGGTGTTCTTGACATATATTTTCCTCTTACCCCCTCCTCCATAATCATACATGCTCCCTATGTGTCTGCATCTCTTCTCTCTTCATCTCTCTGCATCCCTTCATCATACAAGAACCAGATATTTATTTAACCATCCAACTCTTGCATGGTTTCATCATGCCTGATTGCATCTGCAAAGTCCCTTTGTCAAACGAAGTCATATTCATAGGTGCCAAGGACCAGGACTTCAATATATTTTGGGGAGATGAGGAAGAGCATAATTCAATCTACAACAGTTCTTGAGAAAGAAGATAGAAACGTGTCTACAGTTAGCCTTTTCCCTCAGTTCTTCATTACTTTTTCATCACTGGGACACAATACCTGACAACTCCAACCTAAAGAAAGAAAGGTTTATTTTGGTTCACAGTTTGTAGATGACTCTGCCCATAGTTGGCTGACTCTAAAGCCGGAGAGCACGGCAGAGGGGATTGGCAAAGGAGATAGAGCTCATGGCATGGCAGGGGAAAGTAGAGAGAAAGATCAAAGAGGAGGGAAAAGGATAGGTCACACCCCCATGACCACCTCCTCCAACATGTCCTTACTTTCCAACACCACACTTAGCTACGAGCTCATCAGTGGATCAATCCAGTGATGAGTATGACACACCCATGATCCAATCACCTCTCAAAAGCCCCACCTATGAACTCATGAGGCTTCAGGGGGACATCTGGATATAAATCACAACACCTCAGCTTCATTCTGTACAACCATAGAATATATTGCATTTGGTTCAAGCAAGTTCCCAACCATAACTACATCAAACATTGGAAATTATTTGGAAGAGTACGAAACAATTTAGAAAGTAGAAAAGCTAATAGGGTAATCTAACACAAGTAAAGTAACTACATTTGGACAAGCAACATTCACAGAAAGAGAATGAGACATTTTGGTTTGGTCCATAAAATGTCAGAGTGAGATTTTATTAAGAAGAGTTGAGACTTTAAAATTAAATGAAAACATGATTTAGGAAGAGTTTCACAAGATGTGTCACTTGGACAGTTCTGATAATGGTCAGAGGAAGTGGTGAGAGCATCATTTTTCATCCATTATAAGTGGGAAGCATGGCGTAGATGTTAACCATGGTTCAGCAAGATGAAAGCCTTTATCAATTCATTATATTTACATCACACATTTATATAATGGGGAATCCAAATTCTCCACCCTGTGATCCTGGTATGGATTGTGTCTCCTCTTCAGATGGAAAGCTAAAGTAAATACATCAAAAAGTAGGGTGATAATCTCGTCACTCCCTTCTGAACCTCATCAGGATGCTAACACCATTTCCTGGCTCCATCACCAATATATCATCCTAAGAAGGGACGTAACTGTAGCATCTACTCTGTAGGTTGTCCTGAAAAGTAAGCGAGTAATTCCATAAAAATACTTAGCATAATGATATGCAAGGGCTGAGTTCTCCACAAATGCCAAGCATATCATGTGACTATAGTTTACACATTCAATGACTATCATGGTTTCTTCATTGAGACCCAATAGCCAACTCTCTTATGTATCAATTAAACAACACATCTATGGAGTTCATGCTATGTCAACCAATAGAGCTACTATGTGCCCAGCACAGAGTCAGGCTGAATAAGAAATCATAAAATTATTACCATGGACCTTCTATTTTATTTTTCTTGCTATACAGATTGTGCTATGGTTTGAACATGTCCACAAAGTTTCCTGCACTGGAAACTTAATCCCTAAATTCACACGTTAATGGTCTTTGGAGGTGAAGAACTCCATGGTTGTTGTAAGTAGCTTTATAAAACAAGAAAGAGACTTGAGCTAGTTTGCTCAGTCTTGCCATAAGCTATCTTTCACCATGCTGCAAGCCGGCAAGAAGGCCTTTGTCAGATGCCTTCACCATGCTCTTGGACTTCCAGCTTTCAGACCTTTATTCTTTATAAATTATCGAGCCACACATATTTTGTTACAACAAAAATCAAACTAAAATAATTAAGAATTAATAATTACATAGACTTAAGGTGTAAAAGTTTATGATTTGCTGTACATGCACTTGGTGCCATATTCTCTACAATCAATCTAATTAATAATGAACATTTTTGATCTCAGAAAAGTTCATGATCTTATTCTATACTTTGCTGCCATTCCAGCAGTAAGAGGTTAATTTTAATTTTTTTCTTAAGCTTCAACACACTCTTAAAATGTTTTCTTTCTGTTAGCAAATTACTTACCTCTTTTCAATAAACTAAGTCTTAGGGGTCAACAATATAGCTCAGTGGCACAGCACCTACCTGGCGAGTGCAAGGTCCTGAGTTTGATTCCTGGTACAAAAAAAAAAAAATAGATAGATAGATAGATAGATAAAACCAAGTCTTTTTCCTCACATGTTAAACTCAGCTAACCACACCCAAAGGATCTGAAGTCATTAAGGTAAAGCTAGAGAGCACTCTACCACCCAGCATACCTTCAGAAGCTGATTTTTTCATGGTGCATTGAACATACACATGTGTGTAAGGTATGCATGAATATACACTGTGAAAGTTGTCATTACCAAAGTGGAGTCACTCATGTCAAAACTAGATAAAACAGAGTTAGGTGGTTAAAAAGGGAGGGCCTTCATGCACACATGCCTACCCAATAACTATTACAAAGACTCTCTGAAAGGCTCTTGTGTATCTATGCCCAAAAAGCCAAAATTTTGCCAAAGATTTTCACGAAGACAGGTACCAAAAGACAAAAGAACATTTGTCTGACATGCAAACTTTACTGACATCACTAGCCTCAGCAGTTAGCCCGTATAACCAATATTCTTTGTTTCAGAACAAATTATGTTGCATCTCTCTTTTTCCTTTTATTGTTTCCTCTTGCCTTAATCACATTGGATATTCCTATGATCTGCATAGAATGCATATCCCATAATATAATCTTCTGATATTCCTGAGCAAAGTCAGTATTCTTTAGAGAGTCTCTCTCTGCTTTTTATTTAGGTTGACAGCATTTAGAAAGAATGTTTGAAGGAGAGTATACTCTCCTACAGAAAAATAATTAGGCCGGGGATCACTGCTCTTACTCTAATATACAGTCCTCCTTTGCCATACAGGGTTGCACAAGTTTTAGATTTGCTCTTAAATTTCCACTATTAATTCTATTTGACCTTAGGTAGATTCCTATCTTTTTTGTAGCCACAACTTCCTCAAATAAAAATGGAGATATTATACTTCACAGTAAGTATCTAGAAAATATAGATACTAAATAAATGATGGAGAAAGAAATTGTTTTCAAGCAATTCTGATCTAGTTATGAAAGGAAATTTAAATGGTAGGAAAATTGGTATTGAAACAATTTCTTGGATACAAAGCCCACTTGCTAATTCTGGCTTCCATAAAAAGAGAAAACATGGATAAAATCAAGAACATACCTCTGACTGTTAACATTTCTTAACAAGTAATTCCCTTTTTAAGCACTTGTTAAAATAGCATGAATACATTGGCTTTATGTTCTTCTGAAATTCTTGAAAAACAATAACATGAATTTGGTTGCATAAAATAACTCTATTCAGTTTGAATGAGACTAGAATTGGAACAATACAGTTAATCCTATTCTCTATACCAAACAATAGAAGTCTGCTGCTTTTTTGAGATGGTGCAAAGAATGGTTTGTGTGTAATACCAGTTAGAGGAAACTAAATATATTTCAGCAAAGTATAACAAAAAAGATTAACATTTCTTTAAATTTTCTAAATCTTTGCAATACTTTTAAATTTTTGTAATTTAAAAGTACAGTTAGTTAAGCAAATTATTTTTTACTTCTCCCTATCTAATATAATTTGTTCTGAGAATCTGGTTCACATCTTTCCTTTTTTGTCAAAAATCATAAATACATTTATGAAAACATGTACACACAAGCACATGCATTTATATGCTTTTAATTAAATCAAGTGATTTCATTCAATGATGAAAATTTTCTACTTGGACATCATGCCAACCCCTAGTTTTCTTTAATTTTATCAAACTGACTTATTCATGGATATGTTGAGCAAAAGATCAAATAGTGCTACGTTTATAATAAAAAATATTTTTGTCCTGTTCTTCTCTAATTCCCAGGTGTGCTGGCCAAAAGCAATTTTTTTCTGTGATTTACTTCTACTTTCCAAATGTTATGCTTATATCACTATATTATGATTTATTAATTTTAGATATCATCAATTATTGACTTTGAGAATATAATGGATGAAGATAAGTTTTCTTACAGCTATCTTTTGTTTTTCTCTCCCACTCTACCAAACCGTATATAGTCATTTTAGTTAAATTATTAGGGGATCATTACAATTACAATGAACATTTCCCACTATCTAGTGATGTAGTACGAGTACTTTGTGTATCTTGCAATTTTCTAGGTTTCTTTTCTTTCAGAATTTCTAATTGCCTGTCTCTTTTCTTTATTTTATTTTATTTTACTTTAAAAAGAAAAAACAATAAAAGCAAATATACAGAATTTCAAAAACAAGATAATAGGAAATTGATAATGGTTAATATATTGCATATTGTTATCTTCAAAGTAGTTGCTCAGATTATAAAATATAGGCATGTATAATTGATCAACCAATACAAGCACAAACTGTTTTTTTAATGAACTAAGAAAAATCAGTAGTATAATTATGTCAGCTATCTTTTGCATATACTTTTGTTTCCTTTTCCCTTCCTTCTTTTACCCTTACACTCATCTCAGTTGTTCTTCATTTTTGAGCTATTTCTTTCTCTTTCACAATATCTATTGCAGATTTTGGGTCTTATTTACTTTTTTAGTTTCTTACACTAGGGAGGCAATACAATGTTCACACATATGGGTCTGGTTTATTTCACTTACAAGCATGGACTCTAGTTACATTCATTTACCTATAAAGCCTCGAGTTTATCCTTTTTCATAGCTGAGCAGTACTTCATTATATAAAAATACGTCTTTTAATCATTCCTTGGTTGATGGGCATTTAGGTTGTTTCCAAAATTTAGCTAATATAAATTGTGTTACTACAAACATGGGTGGAGATATATCACTGTGGTATGATGTTTTTAATTCATCTGGGAAGATACCCAGAAGGGGAATAACTGGGTCGAATGGGACCTCTAATATTAGTTTTCTGATGAATCTCCACACTGATTTCCATAATAGTTGTACCAGTCTACACACCCACCAACAGCGGAGAAGGGTTCCTCTTTCCCCACAGCCCTACCAGCATTTGTTTTTGGTTGATTTCTTGATGACAGCCATTCTTTCTAGAATGAGATGAAATCTCAGTGTTGTTTTCATTTGTATTTCTTGAATAACCAATGACATTGACCATTTTTTCATATATTTATTTGCCACTTCTATTTCTTCATCTGAGAAGTGTGTATTCATCACTAGTGCCCATTTTGTTATCGGGTCTTTGAATTGGGTGGGAAGGGGGCTCTGAGTTTTTCAATTCTTTATATGTTTTAGATAGAAGTCCTTTAATCAATCTAACAAAGGAAATAAAAGATCTGCACATTGAAAATTACAGCACTTAAAAAAAAGATCAAATAGGATATTAGAAAATGGAAAGATATCCCTTGCTCATGGATAGGAAGAAACAACATTGTGAAAATGGCCATTATCTTAAAACTGTTATACAGATTTAATGCAATCCCAATCAAAATACCTTTATCATACTCCAAAGATCTAGAGAAAACATTCCTAAAATTCATTTGGAAACAGAAGAGACCTAGAATAGCAAAGGCAATATTTAGCAACAAAGGTAAGGCAGGAGGCATCACAATCCTTACACAAAATTATACTACAAAGCAACTGTGGTAAAATTGAAATGGTACTGGCAAAAAAACAGACCTGAAGATCAATGGAACAGATCAAAAGAAGTAGATACAACTAAAACACACTCAGTCACCTTATCTCTGACAAAGGGGCCAAACATGTTCACTGGAAGAAAGATAGCCTCTTTGGTAAATGATGCTGGAAAAACTGGCTTTCTACATGCTGAAGACTAAAACTAGATCTGTATCTATCACTATGCACTAAACTAAAGTCAAAATGGATCAAACTCTAAATATTAAAACAGACACACAATCTACTGGAAGAGAAAAAGATGGAAATTTTGGAGACATAGGAGTAGGCAGAGAGTTCATGGACAAAACCAAACTGCACAAGAAGCACTTCACAGAATCAGCAACTGGGATCTCATCTTATTAAAAAGTTTTTGCAACACAAGAGAAATCACCAACAGAGTAAAAAGAAAACCCACAGAGTAGGAAACAATTTTAGCCAACATTGCCTTTCTCTTTTTTTGACCTTACTGTTTTTTTGCTTTTCTTTCCCCAATCTTCTTTTTGTAAAACAGGTTTTTAATTCTGTCTAACCACACCAACATATTTGCTGCTAATCTAAGAACTTCTTATTTTTCTTGCAAACCCATATCCCAGGATTTTCTATACTCTTATTCCAATCGAGTTTTTGATGCATAGTTGCCTTCCTGGGACTTTCTTTCATCACCTTCCTGCATTTAATCTATTGTTTTCTGAGTATTTCATTCTTCTCAACTGCTCGAAAGGAAAGAACAACTGGGATGGTGGAAAGGAGAAGAGATAGAAGGGGGAAAAATGTATATATACATATATATATACACATATGTATATATGTGTATATACATGTATATATGTATACATATGTGTATATATATATATCTATAAGACAGCTAAAATAATTGATCTATTAATTCTGTTAGTTCTTTGAAAGGTACAGTTAGGACGTATACTGTTTGATCAATTTTGCATGCTTATATCTAGCAATCTGAGCAACTATTGTGACAATAACAATAGGCAATATAATAACCATTGTTAATTTCCTATCCTTTTGTTTTGAAATTCTGTATCATTTTTATTCTCTTTAAAATAAAAAAATTTTAATTGTTTCTTCTTGTCTCTTGCTTTATTCCTTTCCTTTTCAGCAGTTTCCTTAAAAGGAATATTTGCAACTTAAATTTGACCATTTGCTTCTCTGAAAATATCTCTTACACCTTATTAATTGCCTTATTGGTTGAAGAATTCTAAATGGAATAGTATTTCTCTTGTAATTGTAAATGCTTCGCTCCCCCATTCTGTAGCATGTAGTTGTACTGCCGAAAGATTATGTATTCTAATTCCCAAGTCTACATTCAACCTCTTTTACCCCCATGGAAGTTTTAGTACTGTCTACTCATTATCAGTGCTTTAAAATTTGAATTAACTCCTTGGTGCGCATTTATTTTAAATTATTAGTGTAAATATTTGTGTGGATCCTTTCAGACCCTCTCAGGGCTCAAGGCTCAGAATGTTCCTTTGTTTCTATTCGGTAAGGACATTCCCTTTGTATTCTCTACTTCCCTGTTTGGAGATTTTGCCGCCTGTGTTAGGTCTCTCGAATTTATTCTCATAAGTATTCTATCCTTCACTTCTTTATTTATGCCCTACTGTCTAAAAGATTGCATTGACCTACATTTTTAACCCTTCTGAAATTTCCATATCAAGTTTCAGTATCTTTTTTTTTTTCTAAGTGTATTGATCATTTTCTATTCTTAGCAGTTGATACAATCTCATACCTTTATTTTATGGGTTTGGGGTTAGTTTGTGAGGTTTGTGAGGGTTTTGCTCCTGTTTGCTTCTGCTCCGCTTTAATTTCTGCTTAATCTATGTTTGCTTCCTTTATTTGTTTAGATCTTATCCTTATATCTGAAGCCATTTTCAAACAAATCATGGTCACTGTTCATATAGGAGAGAAAGGAAGCTCTAAGCATTTGAGAAGAGCTTCATTTTAAGATGATAAGAGGGGAGTTGCCAGCTATTTTTAAAAAGGATCTCTCCTAAAGGCATTTTATAAACACCGGTTTCCTCCTGCCCTGGAGTCATGCATCTGTAATGAGGAACTTTGCTGTCTTCTGTGTGTGTTTGTGATAAGGGCTTTTGGAGTATTTCAGGTGCACTGGAGGGTAGATCAAAGTCACTAGTCCATTAAGCACTTGTTTGCGATTTAGAAAAAGACCCATCCCCTTCAAGACACCTTTTTGTCTATCCATTGGAAATTCATCATAAAGACTTGATTTGGTAAAAGAAGACATTTTACAGTCATTTGCTGAAAATCCTAAGTATGCAGTGTTATAATGTGAATGGTGGCTGCTAGGATTGAATGGTGCACATTGAGGGCCACAAACATGACAGTATTACTGCTGATAATTTGGGGCCTCTGGACAAAGAAGAATACAGGAGACACAGGCTTTTCAGTTAGTTTCTAATTTGTAACCTCGCATTCAATGTTCTTTGGCAAAATTCCAGGCTCCGGACCTCTACAGTCTGAGAAAATAGCTTCTGCTGTCCTAACTAGGGTAGAAACCCAATGCTCTTCTGATTGTCTGGCAGGAGGAAGGGAGGGAGAGGACTTGGCTGCTTTGCTTTCTGGTCCTTAGCCAGATCCTCTGTGCGCAGTCACATCCTCTCCACTCGCCACAGTTTCCAAATCCTAAACCTTTCTGACTTTAAAGGAATAATTTTACTTCATTAAAAAAAAAATCTTGTATTCCTTCATGCATGAAGGTCCTGGTCCTCTCCATGTTTCTTAGCCAATGATATTCCTCTACCTTCTTTAGGTCCAAAGAATTGTTAAAATATCATCCATATGAAGTCTTTTCTGTTCTATTCATCTCTTTGTTCTTTTGGTTTGAATGGCAACTTTTACTATTACATGAGTGAGAGATGAGAAGAACAAAGATAAATAAATATCATCAACCCACCTTCATAACCGTAAGGTCACCTATGATTTGTGTGAGTAGTCAATGACAGAATAAATCAGCAGATGGTGAAAGCAAGACAATAACAACAAGCCTGAAATAATGCAGTGAGTACATGTTGTGAGCTAGGACCCCATGCACAAGACCTCATTTGTTCAGCACATGATCAAAGATATGTGAGGCTGAGGTAGGAGGATCACAAGTTCAAGCCTAGTCTGAGTAACTCTGCAATTTAGCAAGACCCTATCTCAAAATAAAAAACTTCTAAAAAGTGCTCAGGTTGTAGTTCAGTGAGAAGGTTCTGAGTTCAATCCCTAATCTAATGCCAGAAAAAGAAGAAAGAAAAAAAAAAAAAGATGAAGAAACTGGATTGAAAGGAATATGGAAACAGTAAATGTTGAGCAGAAATTTGTATCTGGGCCCTCCAGGTACAAAATTTGGTTCCTCACTCCCTAAATCACACTAGCTCTTTTATGTTCAGAGGCACCCCAAAGTCATGACAAGTTTAATCCAAATTTTGTCTCAACTTTCAGTGCTTTAAATTGATAACTGAAATTTTGAAGTCTGAAACAGACACTAAGCCATAATGTTCAAACATAACAAAATAAGATAAGAAAATCTTAAAAATGTGTTTCAACTTATTTCCCTATTCTAGGTAAGAAAAACAAAACTGAATGATTTTCAGCTAAAAGGTTTAAATTTGTGTGTTCAGTTTAATCTTTCATAAGAACAAGAAAACTCAATTATCCACAACACTTAAAAAAAACAAGAATCCTAATAGAAAGGCTTAGCTATAATTTTATAGTTTGCAATTCTTTAAAAGTATGATTAAACATTCAAGTAAAAAAATCATTGTAACTGACATAAAGTATGAGAAAGTAATTTAAGTTTTGCTAATTTCCTCAGAAGGCTTTTTTATTTTCCCCTCAACTCTAGTGCTAATACAAAAATCATCAAAACCCTCAACATAATGATGATTGCCATTGTGACTAGCCGTATCATAGAGTGATTTAATAGTGTAGCTCCCTGCTGAGACCTTTCTCTGCTTGACAGTGAATTTTGTAGGCTATTGAATCTATTCTTTTCTTTTTTTCTTTTTTTTTTTAACTCAAGGATGTCATTTAATGAGGGTAATTAACAAAACGTGATTGTAAAAGCTTGCTTCTTTTAGATCAAGGCCACATAAAACCCACATCAAATCAACATCTTTTCCTCTTAATTTTCAGAATTTTGGGTCCCCAGGTTCCCATTTAAATGCCTTCATTCCTCATTCTGTCTTCTTCCTAGCTTCTGCCCCTATGAAAGTAGTTCATAGAGAAAAGGCTTTAGGTTACCATGTTAATATCTGGCCAGAATAATTCCTGACACATAGTAGGTAATTAGTAAATGAGGGTTTTTTGGGGAGAGGGGATGAATAATCCTTTACAGAACATATACTATCCAGAGAGTTAACAAATTTATTTCAACACTCTATATAGATACTGAGAATTTCAAGTCAACTATCATTTAATCCCAAGAAACTTGTTTAGTGGGAATAATAAGTTTAAAAACTGGTACTTCATCAAAAAGGATGGTTTATGCTTTCATTGTTTGACCATTTTTTCATGCCCATATCTTGGAATCTGAGCAACTACTTTGAAGATAACAATACGCAATATGTTAACCATTGTTAATTTCCTGTTATGTTGTTTTGAAATTCTGTATCATTGTTTTTCTTTTTTCATTTGAAAATTTTTTTAAAAAGCTTAAAAACTGGTCAGAATAATGAGATAGGAGACTTAGGAGTGATGTCATATGTTTTAGAACTCATCAAAATGAATATCTCACCAGGGATTTAGCTCAGTGGCCTAAGTGCCTGCCTGGCAGGTGTAAGGTTGTGAGTTCAATCCCTGGTACCAAAAAAAAGAAAAAACTAAAAACAAAAAAATGAACATCTCCACCTTATGCCCCAAGTCAACTGAAGGTACCACTTACGATGGAAAATGGAATAGCTTCATGTTCACAAAGGGTAATCTTAAGAAGAGGAAAAGGAAGAGTGATCATCAAATTGAATCTGAATTGAGCACTAGTGTTTTCTATGTTGATATTGTAGATAAAGTTCTCAGGGGGACAGAAATACTGACACTAAGAACCTCAAGAAGAAACTCATGACTTATTACTACTTTCTCCACTTCACAAATAAGGAAGTTCAGCCATGGAGTGGTCAGGTTGTCCCAGATCATAGAGGTAATAAGTGGCACACTCTGGTTAATAGGCACTGAGTGAAATACAAAGGGTAAAAAGCTCATTCAAGGATAGATAAAATGATGAGTATTTCATCACTGGTGAATTTTTTTATTTTAAAGAGAATAAAATGAAATAAAACAAATCAGAACAATGCAGATCAGAATAGAACAGTGTAAGCAACACAGGACTTCAAAACAAGATACCAGGAAATCAATAGTGGCTACCATAATGACTCTTGTTTTCTTCAAAATAGTTGTCCATACCTTCAGACACAATAAATTCAAACAAAATAAAACAGTATAAAACTAATCAAAACAAAGAGTGAAAGCACTATGGGCCTTTGAAACCAGACAATAGAAAACCAACAATAGCTACCATCATGTCTCTTGTTTTCCTCAAAATAGCTGTCCATACATTCACACATATTGAAATCAAATAATAGAACACAGACTAAAACCAATCAAAACAAAGAATAAAAGCATTCTTGAACTTCAAAACTAGATGATATGAAATTAACAATGTCTATCATAATGTCTCATTGTCTTCAAAGTAGCTGTTTATATCATCACACATAATAAAATCAATTCTTGTAAATTCTTTAGAAGTTCTAGACATGTATAAGCCTATATATGTGTATCTATCCTTTCTGGATTAGAGGGAAAAATAAAACAAAACAAAATACAAGAAAAATAAGAAGCAAAAGAGGCAAATAAATAACAATAGCAAAGAACCCAAAACAATAACAATATAGGCTTTCACAACAAGGTGATAGAAACATAACAAAGGTTATTTTGCTTCATTATCTTCAGAAGTGCTACTCAGATTACCAGATATAGACTTGCAAAATTGATCTTATCATATGAATGCTAACTGTTTTGTTCCAAGAACTAATAGGTTCAGTAGTACAATCATCCCAGCTATCTTAAGTATGTATATACAAATTTATATTTTTTCTTTTCCCTTCCTTCTTTTCTCCTTTTCCCTATCTGAGTTATTTTTTCCCCTTTGAGCAGTTTCTTACCCTTTCACAATATTTATTGAAGATTTTGTACCTTATTTACTCTTTCAGTTTCTTACACTAGGGAAACAGTATGGTATTTACACAGGTGAGTTTGATTTATTTCACCTATAAACATGGTCTCAAGTCTCATCCATTTACCTATAAAAACTTTGATGCAATCCTTCTTTATAGCTGAGTAATACTCCATTGTATAAAAATACCACATGTTTTTATTCATTCCTCGATTGATAGTCATTTGGGTTGTTTTCAAGATTTAGCTATTACAAATTGTGCTGCTATAAACAAGGGTGCACATATATCACTGTTGTATGATGTTTTCAATTCTTCTGGGAAGATGCCCAGAAGTGGGATAGCTGGGTAAAATGAAATCTCTAATCCTAGCTTCTTGAGGAATCTCCACACTGATTTCCACAGTGGTTGCACTAGTCTACACTCCCACCAACAGTGGAGAAGAGTTCCTTTTTCCCCACAGCCCCTCCAGCATTTGTTATTGGTTGATGTTTTTATCTTGGCCATTCTTCCTGGGGTGAGATGGAATCTCAGTGCTGTTTTAATTTGCATTTCTCCAATGACCAATGATGCTGAACATATTTCCATGTATTCATTTGCCACTTGTATTTCTTCAGTCGAGAAGTGTACATTCATCTCAGATACCCATTTTTTGGATTAGCTCTTTGAACTTCAGGGATCTGATTTTTTTTTAATTCTTCATATGTTCTAGATAGAAACCCTCTGTCTGAGGGACAGTTGACTAAGATTTTGTCCCATTTTGTGGGTTTTCTTTTCACTCTATTGGAGATTTCTTTTGACATGCAAAAACTTTTTAATAAGACAAGACCCCAGTTGTTGATTTTAGAAAGCATTTCCCATGCAGTTTGATTTTTGTTCATGAATTCTCTGCCTACCCTTATGTCTTCAAGATTTCTACCTACTTTGTCTTCCAGCAGATTTAGTGTTTCTGTTTTAATATTTAGATCTTTGATTCATTTTGACTTTATTTTAGTGCATGGTGATAGGCATGGGTCTAGTTTTAGGTTCCAGTGTATGGAAAGTCAGTTTTTCCAGCACAACTTATTAAAGAGGTTATCTTTCTTCCAGTGAACATGTTTGACCCCTTCGTCAAATATAAGACGGCTGAGTGTGTTTGTAGGCATTGATGTATCTTCCAATCTATTCCATTGATCTTCAGGTCTGTTTTTATTTCAGTACCATGCTGATTTTATCACAGTAGCTTTATAGTATAACTTCAAGTCAGGAATTGTGATGCCTCCTGCCTTGCCTTTGTTGCCCAGAATTGCCTTTGCTATTCTAGGTCTCTTCTGATTCCAGATGAATTTTAAGAATGATTTCTCTAGATCTGTGAGGTACGCTAATGGTATTTTGATTGGAGTTGCATTACATCTGCATAACAATTTTGGGAGAGTGGCCATTTTCACAATGTTTGTTCTTTCTGTACACGAACAAGAAATGTCTTTCCTTGTTCATGTATAGAGAATATTTTCTGAGATCCTCTCTGATTTCCTTCTTCAGAATACTGTAATTTTCACTGAATGGATCTTTTACTTCCTTTGTTAGATTGATTCCTAAGTATCTCATTTTTTTGAATGCTATTGTGAAGGATATAGTTTCTCTTACTTTTCTCTTAGTGAGTTTATTGTTTGTGCACAGGAATGCTATTGATTTTTGAGTGTTAATTTTGTATCTAGCTACATCACTGAATTTGGTTATTACATCTAGAAGTCTTTCAATGGATTTTTGTGAGTCTTCTATGTGGAGTATCATATCATCTGCAAATAATGGTAATTTAGCTTCTTCCTTTCCTATCCTTATTCCTTTTATTTTTCTCTCTTGTCTAATTGCCCTGGCTAATGTTTCCAACTCTATATTGAATAGGAGTGGTGATAGTGGACAGCTTTGTCATGTTCCTGATTTTAGAGTGAAAGCTTTCAACTTTTGACCATTTAATATGATGCTAGCTGTTGGTTTGTCTTAGATGGCTTTTATCAGATTGAGGTAAAGACCATTTATTCCGATTTTCCATAAGGTTCTTATCATGAATGAGTGTTGGACTTTGTCAAAAGCTTTTTCTGCATCTATTGAAATGATCATGGGATTCTTATCTTTGGTTCTACTGATATGGTGTATTGCATTTATTGATTTGCGGATGTTGAACCATTCCTGAATTCTTGGGATGAATCTCACTTGATCATTGTATTGGGTGATATACTATGTACCCCCAAGTCCTCATATAATTTTGATGGGGCTGAGTTATTGGTTTGTTGTCTGGCAATGTGAGTGCTGTGCCTGCCCAGGTGTGGAGCCGACATACGGTGTAAGGGAAGGCGGGTCTTTCTCTCTCTCTCTCTCTCTCTCTCTCTCTCTCTCTCTCTCTCTCTCTCTCGCCAGTGTCCCTTGCTGTTTGTGGCTGCCATGAATGGCAGCCCCACCACCCCATGCTGACTTGGAGCCAACTAAGTGTGAACTGAAACTCCCAAGAAACTGTAAGAATAAACATTTCCTTCCCTAATTTTGGGTGTCAGGTATTTTGTCTTGGCAATGAGCGAAAAGTAACTAAGACAGTCGTGGTGTATAATCTTCTTGATGACTTGCTACATTCTGTTTGCCAGTATCTTATTGAGGATTTTTGCATCTGTGTTCTTTAAGGAGATTGGCCTGTAGTTCTTTTTTGGTTGGGTCTTTCTCTAGCTTTGGTATGAGGGTAATACTTCCAGGAATGTGTTAGGGAGAATTGCTTCCCTTTCAATTTCATTGAAGAGTTTGAGGAGTGCTGGTATTAAGACTTCCTTGAATTTCTTGTATAGTTCATCTGAATCACTGGTGATTTTGAGAGGAAGAGTTAGCAACCACAAAATCAGGTAAGGAAAAAATAGGCAAAATTGTAATGGGTTCTGAAAGATCAAATGTGGGCCAGCAGGGACCAATTTAGAATCCTTAAGAGCCCCAGACACTGCATTTACCTGCAAGCTGTTTTCTACATGCCTCTCCTAAGCACTAACAAAAATCCAACAGAGACCTGAGACACCTTCACCACCACTTCTTGCCTACAGCCATAAAACCTCCTGACACAGGGAAAAGAAACTCCCAACCTGCTAGATGTTCAGTAGGAGTTCATATTCTCTAAAATCAAAGAATGGATTTTAGGAACAACAAACATTAAGAGCAGAATGTATTTATTGGGTCTTGAGTGGGCTGCCAAGGACCCTTCCTTTACTAGGGGTTTTTATACAGCAAATCCACGAGGTGAAGCAGGTCCAAGGTCGGGAAAAATGGGAAATCACAAGGTGGGCATGAAGTGAGACACAACTATAACAACCAGTAAGATTATGAGTATAATTGTTCAGGTAAAAGGGATTACACTGGGGACAAATGGCAAAGCGAGTCACATAGCAGGCGGGCATGAATTCATAGCATGAACTTTTCCTATAGGGGCTGGGTTAATGGCTCTTCCTAGCTTTTTCAAGGTGATCAATACCTGTTTAGAATATCAATCCCTGATGTTTATCCTTAGGATATGGGTACATTTGTTTTATCTTTTGTCTTGAGGTCTGGCCCACAGCAGAGGTATCTGTCTCCCCCACAGCTGCAAGGAATCTGATCTTCTGCACTGGCTCCTCTGAGGGTGTATTGGGTATGCTATGTCCCCCCAAGTCCTCACAGACTTTTGATGGGGCTAAGTCTGGCACTGGCTTGTGTTCGGTTTGCTGTACCTGCCCAGGGGTGGAGCCAACATACAATGTAAGGGAAGGCGGGTCTTCCGCTTCTGCTTCCGCTTCCTTCCTCTTCCTTCCTGTCTCTCTCACCAGCGTGCCTTGCAGCTTGCAGCTGCCATGAACGGTAGCGCCATCACCCCATGCCACCTTGGAGCCAACTTTATGAACTGAAACTCCCGAGAAACTGTAAGAATAAACCTTTCCTTTCCTAATTTTGGGCATCAGGTATTTTGTCTTGGCAACGAGTAAAAGTAACTAAGACAGAGGGCATAGCCCTATTTGACTGCCTATAATGTTTTTATCTAACTCACCTGCCTGTAACACTCCTACTTTACTGGACCACTCTCACAGAAGCATAAGTTTTACATAGGACGGGGAAGTACAAGAGACTTTTCCACCTCTAGTTTCCAGGCAAAATCCACAGTTTCTCAGAAGAGGGAGAAGGTTGCAGAGATTAGGTATGATGGACGGAAATGTGGAGGATCTAGTGGGAGAAATAGTCAGTTTCAAAACCTTTGTAGGATAACCAGTAAGCATCATAGTGCTGCTAGTGGAGTCAACCATTACAAATTAAAAAACATGCAGATTCCATCTTACTCCAGAAAGAATGGCCATCATCAAGAAATAAAATAACATGCTGGGAAGAAGGAACACTTTTAAATTGTGGATGGCAATGTGAATTAGTACAACTATTATAGAAATGGGTACGGAGATTTTTCAAAAAAATAAATAAATAAAAGAAATTCCATTTGACCCATATTCTTCTGGAGTTATTCTCCTGAAAGAGTTAAAGACATCATATTGCTATAGGAGGAAGAAACTCCTACTATAAATTCAGTACAAGTTTGTGTTCTCTAAAATCAAAGAACAAATTTTAGGAACAATGGAGTTGGAGACCGGACTATATTTATTGAGAGAAAGCTTCTGCCTGAGAGAGAAACAGAAGAGGTCCCAAGTTGCTGAGGACCCTGCCTTTTGTAGGTATTTTTGTAGAGTAAAACTCCAAAATGAGGCGGGTCCAAAGTGGGGAAAAAATGGGAACTTGCAAGGTGGCATGAGGTGGGACAGAGCTATGGTCAACCAAGAAGATTACAAGTACAATTGCTCAGATAAATTTGATTCAATCAAGAACAAATGTGGAAGCAAGTCACATAGTAAGCAGGCATGAATATAAAGCAGGAGCTCTCTGCCTGTATGGGGTTGAGTTAGTGGCTCCTCCTGGCTTCCTTGGAATGATAGAGACGTAGTCAGAATATCAGTCCTTTGTGGTGGCACATGCCTGTAATCCCAGCACTCAGGAGGCTGAGGTAGGAGGATTGTTGCAAGTTCAAGACCACCCTGGGCTACAAAGTGAGATCAAGGCCAGCCTAAACTGCATAGTGAGACCCTGTCTCAAAAAGAGAAAAAAAAATCAATGCTTGATGTCTATCCTTAGGAAGTATGTGGGTGCATTTGTTTTATCTTTTGTCTTGAGTTCTGGCCCACACGGGAGGTGTCTGGCTCCCCGACAGTTACAAGGTATCTGGTCACTGGTTTCTGGTTTCTTTGAGGGCCCAGCCCTATCTCTCTGCTTGTAAATATTTCTGTCTAATTCAGCTGCCTGTAACAATATTACAGTGATACATGCATACCCATGTTTATACCTGTACAACTCATGACATATAAACTTGGATGTACCCTGCAGTGGATTAACTAATCGTTAATTTGTAACACCCAGCTGAACCGAATCAGCATGATGCTGGATGTGGAAAGCCCGCCTGAGGACTGTTGCCAATGGCATAAAAAAGCGGACCTGGAAGGGAAGATGGTACCCTGTTGATTCTCCTGGAGAAGCTTATTGTATTGTCTTTCTTGATATGAAGTCAACTGTTTTCATCATCGGAGGGATGGTGAGGTCATTAAGCTCAGGGACCTCGCTGTTGCTGAGGATGGCTGCAGTTCTTTTCAGGACAGCTCTGATCCTTAGCTTGAGCATCACTTCCTGGCTCCAGTGAAGATCCCTCAGCCAGCTGGCACAGATCCTTCACCTCACAGGCTCAGAATTCCTAGCTTCCACCACTGGCCTTTGTTCCTTCCCAGTGCAGATCCTTGATGCAGAGTTGTATGACACATTGTCATGAGCTTTGGGCCTCCAGCTGGATTCATGGAGAACTTTGCCATGGGCTCTAGGTCTTCATCTGGATTCTTTGGGTCTCTGGTATGTGGACTGCTTTCCTGCACTCTTTTGCATTTGCCTCTTTGGGTGAATATTATAATCCTATAAATTATGTGTCCCATATTAAATCCTTTCCCTGTAAGCCCTGACTACAATATGCCCTATATATCCTTCAAAGGATGGCTTTAAAAAATGTAATATTTATACACAATTGAGTACTACTTTTCAATAATAATAGATAAATTTGAGTCATTTATAGGAAAATGGGTACACCTTGAGACCATAATGTTCAGTAAAATAAATCAGGCACATAAGCTTAAATATCACATGATTTCAAGAAAAACCAAAAATATAAATAATTTAAAGAGCAAAATAGAAGATAGATAATAGGAAATATGGAGAGGAGTGAAGACGGCTGACCAGGGGACAAGAACAAAAGCAGATGTTTAAGTCAGAGCTGAAAAGAAAAGGAGTTACCTTGACAGGAGCACAAAAGGTAAAATCTGATTTTGGAGAATAAACAAAAAGAAAATCCAGAAAGAGTATTAAGATCCAAAATGTACAATAGATATTGTAATAATGGACATGCTCAAAAGGAAAGAACAACTGGGATAGGGGAAAGGAGAAAAGAAAGAAAGGAAAAGATTATATGCATGTAGGTATACATTTATAAATGTATGTATATATATGTGTACAAAATAGATAACTATACTACTGATCTGTTAGTTCATCAAAAAGAACAGTTCATGCTGTCATTGTTTGATTGTTTGATAATTTTTTATGCCTAGATCTTGTAACCTGAACAACTGTTTCTAAGATAACAATATGTAATATATTAACTCATGCTAATTTCCTACTATTTTTTAAATTCTATATCATTTCTATTCTTTTTTCTGTTTTACTTTTTAAAATTAAAAAGAAAAGAAAATCCAGCTGGACTAACATCTAGTGTTTAGAAGGTAAATGAGGGGAAACCAGACCCCTCCTGAATCACAGAATCCCATCCCTCACACCCAAAACCAGCCTATACATGAACTCAGGAGAAGATCAAACAGAGGAAAGGAACCAGCCCCTCAGTGACAAGCTGGTGGATTGCATAGACTCACAGGCACTGCTAGGGACAGTGAAATGAGACCTCCTCAAACTGGGGATTCAGAGAAGCTGAAAACAGAACTAGGTAGAACTAATTACCGTGTACCCATGCACCCACCTCCAGTGCTAGGGTAGACAAAAGGTTGCCTCAACACAGACAATACTAAGAATAACAACAACAATAGTAATAATAGTTTTCCTATTCCTCCTACATATAACTGGAGTACTACATGTAGAACATTTAGTGACCTGCTCACAGCTATCAGTGGGGTCCCAGGAGGGGCGGGTTGGGGAGGCAGCAACTCCTTGCAAAACCTGCAGAGGACAGGGAAAACTGAGTTCTGTGAAACTATACAGAGCTATAAGAGAACAGTTCAAAAGAGCCAGAAGGGAGAGAGGGCTCACTACTGTTTCTGTGGGCATGACTGAAGCAGACATCTGAGAACAGAGAAACAGCAAATCTGGCTGGACTGATGGTTTTTAGCCATACAATAGACAGGGAAAACCTGTGGACGGATGACACAGAAACATCCACAATATTTACCCCCAAAACCAATTAAGGCAGTCGGGTCCACAAGTCTGCAGAGGATCACAGCAGGAGCATAGAGGTGGATTCAGAGGGAGAAAGTGTCATCCAGGCTTTGGTCAGGCAATTGTCTGGCCCACAGGAGGTACTGCATGGCTACTTGAAATCAAACAGTGACACCAGTGTAAAGAGAACTATGTGGAAGATTTGGGTTGATGCTGTAACAA
>RJWM01005215.1:0-94049 GCA_004363535.1 Dasyprocta punctata | reverse complement strand
TTCATAGCTTTTTGGATCGTTTATTGCAGTCTGTCTCTCTCTAATCAATTTCAACTCCACAGCCAGAGAAGTCTCCAGTCTCTTAACAGAACACTACCCCTAGCTCTCATGCATTGGGCTACCTGTGAGGTTTCAGAGATCAGTGAGAAACATGTTCTGCCAACAAAGAAACCACTGCTAGATGTGGACATGAGGGTAACGGTACTAGATTTAGCAAATGAAAATATAGGACATCCAGTTAAATTTAAATTTCAGATAAACAAAAAACATTTTTCTTTTAGACTGTCTCATGCAAGAATTGGGGCATAGTTGTACAAAAAATTGTTATTTATCTGATATTCAAATTTAAGTGGGTGTCCTGAATTATTTTTGGCAACCCTGACTGAATGTAAACACGGTAAATAAAAATACAACCAACAAGCCAGGCATGGTGGTGCATGCCTTTAATCCCAGCACTCGGGAAGCTGAGGTAGGAGGAACGTTGTGAGTTCGAGGCCAGCTTGGGCTATAATGTGAGCATAAGGCCCACCTGAACTACATAATGCAACCCTGTCTCAAAAAACTAGGGCCGGGAGTTTGCCTCAGTGGCTTAAGCGCCTGCCTGATAGGCGTAAGGTTGTGAGTTCGATCCCCAGAGCCACAAAACAAACAAACAAACAAACAAACGAAAATTCAACAATTGAAAGTCTCTCTAGTAGAAGTATCACTGGTCCAAATATGTATGTTGGTGAGGCTACACTCCCAAAGGAGACTTGGTTCTATCCAGACTGAAGAGAAGTGGGGCCTCAAAAGACTTTTCATAGAGTATGTGACATTTGAACTAAGTCTTAAGAAATAATTTATGTCAGGTCCTTCAGAAATAGATGAGGGTCATTGGGCCTGTGCTGGTTATTGTTTATTACCTTTATTGTTTCTCACCCCTGTCCTCTCTAGTATACTGTGAATCTCAGCCTTGGACAGTAGAAAAGGGGTGAGGGCCTCTTCCTCAGGCTTTCTCTATCTCAACCCTAAGACTCTGATACTTCCGTATTTCTAATTTATAATCAGATCTCTTTACTTCTTACTAACCAATCCCTTATTGCTTCAAGCCCTTTTTACAGTCCACTTTTTTTTTTCAGTAGCAGAGATTGAACATAGGGCCATTCTGTCACCAAGCTACGTCCCCCACCCCATGTTTGTGGTATTAAACCCATGGCATTTGCATTGAGCTACCTCTCCAGCCCTTTCTTTTAATTTGAGATAGGCTCTCAGTAGGTTGCTAAATTGCCCAGATCAGGCTTGAACTCACAGTCCTTTTTCTTCAGCCTCATACAGTGCTAGGATTACATGTGTGTGCCACTGTGCCAGGCTGGAATGTAGCACTTTTAACTAGATTTTGAGACAGGATCTCTGTAAGTCACCCAGACTGGGTAAGAAGTGGGAGAGATCATGAGTTCCATTTTGTACATTTCAATTTAATGTTCCTGTGACACCTTCAGGAGGCAAGGAGGCTAGAGGCAGCTGAATGTGTGGGTCTGGAACTCAAGGCCTCTGAGCCAAAGAGATATGGGAGCCATAGTGTGAAGTCAAGGGAGTAGGGTGATAAAAGGGATAAGAAGAGCTAAGGCGCTGCAGAGTCAGCATTTAAAGACTAGGTTGAAGAAGAGAAACAAGATGTAAGGGGACCAAAAATAAGTGGTCAGAGACTTAGGGAAAGAAACAAGATAGAAGAACTGGAGTAACTGGTCAATAGGCCAAATGCACTGGAAAAATCAAGTCACACAAGGACTGAAAACTGCCCATTGGATTTTCTTGAAAGATGGTGGCTTAGGGACTTGGGACAAACTTCTTTCCAAAAACAATGAAAAAGTTCTATCTATCTACTATCGATCTATCTGTATCCATGAGCTGGAAAAAATACAAATGTTGAGGCCAAATTAATAAATAAAAGCAGGAAGTTATAAAGGTAAGCAAATCTCTGTAGCTGCCTTTCACATTGAGGGCATTTGCTGTACCCAGTGAACCTGGGTGTTAGTTTTCAAGGGGTCCATAAGCTTGTGAGAAATAAGACGAAGCCCAGGAGTCACTCACAATGGGAGATCTATTTGGAAACGTCCCTATAAGGCCAGGACCCCCAAATGTCTATGCCTATACTGTGAGGGTAAACTAGAAATGAACCTGGCTCTCTCCTATCTAACCTCTCTCCCCCAAATCAGGGGACTACAAAGAAAATGCTTATGTCCAACCTTGGTGCTAAGAAGATGAGGGAGCTCTCTCCTGGGAATTCTCAATTACAAGCAGGTCTTTTTCTGGTTTTGCAAGCCAAAATCACATTATTTTGGTAGACAAAAGAGCTTCAACTTGATAATGTAATTTTGACACAGACAAGGATGGTAGTGGTTCCAGGTAACCAACAAAAGCCCTCCCCCTCCCTGGGCTTTAGAATGTTCTGTTCAGATCCCTCCCAGAGTTGTCACCTGTTTTGGACCCTGTATGTCTTGTGTCTCAGAGAATGTCCTTCTGTAACTGGCTCCCAAAGGTTCACTCCCCATTTGGCTGTAAGCTACCCTGCACTACTATCCACCTTCATGAAGATCCCCTTTCTTCTGCCCTCAGAAATGCCCCTAACTCTCCCCAGGTCCTATTTCAGTCCATTTTGTCCTACATAGTGTTTGTGAAATATGTCCAGGAGCTATTGGCTTCTTTCTCTGCCGGAGGAACCTGCTGGGGTGAGCAGAGGGAATCCCGAATTGAAAGAAGGAAGAAAACACACTGGCCAAGTTGTAGCCTCTGGGCCAAGTTCCAGTAATGTATTATTTCACTTTGTCCTTCACTGGAAGAAGTACTTCCTCTCAAGACCAGAATTTGCACCGTTAGCACACTCCCCATTCCCAACTACAGAAATTTCCAGCCAGAACTACCAGGTCCAGGCTATTTCACATCCTATATGCAGATCTGGAATCAGTTATTTTCTTTTGGCTTCCTGTTTCTTTCTTCCAAATGCCTCCTGCCTTTATCCTTTCCTCCTTAAAATACTACAGACAGATTTTTCTAAAAGGTAATCCCATCTTGGTTTCATACTGCACTTTGGGTAATGTTCAGACTCCCAACCATGCTCTCAACTTGTCTTTCCAACTTCACCTCATTTATTCATCACCTCTGTCTTCCTCACACCACATACATCCCCTAAAAACGTAACAAATTACTAGTGTTCTTGAAACCTTTTCTTGATAAAGATTTACTGAGTGACTACAGTCCCACTGGACTTGGATTACCAGCTAAGTGAGCTGCTGCTCTCTTCCCTTGGCTCTCCCTATCCTTCAAGCTCAGATCAAGTTTCTCCTCCTCTGGGGGGAGCCTTCATCGACTTTCTCTGGGCTTGGCAGTTACTGCCAATGCTAGCTTCCTCCAGTTGAACACTTGTATAGAGGTTCTTTCATTCTTATTTTTAATTCCACGCTGGAATCGCTGGCAGGAGTTAAAACAAGGACTACTGGAGAGGCAAGAGGCAGGAACTTCTGGGGTTTGGAGCAGACCAGGTCTATGGCTAGATTCTGTCACCCTATCTACGTGAACGGGGGCAAGACAAACAACTTTCCCTAACATTAATTTCTTGTCTCACTTGAAAACGATGAATAAAAATACCCATCTGCTGAGAGAACTGCACCTAAAGTGTATAAAATACTGCCCCTAGCACTCAAAAGTGAGCTATTCTTTACTCACATTGCACATAAAAGCTTGTGCAAAGTCTCCGAGCACTGTCCATGGTATGTGGTTTCCTGGTTGCTTATTGGTGGTCCTTTATTCCTGAGGCTTGCTAAGTCCTGTCTCCTCTTCTCTGGGTGGTGCTGACCGTTTGTTTCCAAACAGCCCCTTCCCGGCCGGATCACATAACCGCAGTGGAGCGTCAGAGTGACTTGTCTCCCCTTCATTTTCCAGTCCCGGCTTCCACTTCCATTCACAAGCCCCTTAAATTACGTATTCCCAGGGAGCTGCGCCGCAGCGCCCTGCTCTGGTATTGCAGCGAGTGCCTGTCGGCCGTGGTAGGCCTGGAACCGGCCGGGGTCCATGGACCCCCCAACACACGTGCTCCGGTCCAAACCCTTTCCCAGCGCCGCCTTCCGGCTAGGCTCATAAAGGACTACGTTTCCCAGAGTGCAAAGCGGCGGACCCTTGGTTCGGCGAGGGCCTCGGGCAGCGAGCCGCTCCGCCGCCTGTTCGCGGGCGCGCAGACTGGCGCGAGGACAAGGCCGAGGACCCGGAATGAGTTTCCACGTAGTTCCGCTGGGCCTTACTGGGCTGGGTCAGGCCGGACCGGGCCTGGACAGGCGGGGTTGGGGACCTGAGTTGATGGTGCCGGGGACAGGCGCTTGGGTCAGCCCGCGCCTTGCTGAGGTCCCCGCCCCGTCCGGGCCAGGCCGGCTTGTCTGTCAGTCACTGGGGTGGAGGCAGCGGCGGTAGCGGGCCGGAGCCTGTCTGTGAGCAGAGCGCGCGGGCCAGGCCGAACGGAGGGGATCTACCACAGCCCTTCATCCTCACGGACTCTTCTCCCCAGACTCGCGAAGCTGCAGTCCTGCGCTTCCTTGGATGCCTCCGTAACTCGCGAAGGGCTCTCTTCCCCGTGACCCCCCCAGCCCCGTGACCTCCGCGTAGCACCCAAGAACCCACCCAGACGAAGGTGTTGTCGGTACTGGCCGTCGACCCTGAGACTCCTCACGGGCCAGGCGTTCGGATTCCCTCGTAGGCCTCCCTTCCCTATGATTTCCTCCTCACATATTCTAGGGACAGAGCCGTGACCTACCACCAAGACCCACGCCTGAGAGTTCTCACTGGCGCCTCTGTCCTCGGAGTCCTCCTGAGTGGGTCTCCTAAGAGCTTCCCTTTTGGTCTCTGGCAAGTCCCCATCCCCATCCGAGGTGGGGAGGCCTCGGCAGCCATGCCTGCGCTGGGCACCCCCTCACCCCAGCACTCCCTGGGCACCCAAGCCGGAGTCTAGCAGGGAACCAACAGCCAAGGGGCTTGGGCAGGAGTCAGATCGGGGTCCACCTCCCTGTGAGGAAGGGAGCAGAGATGGAGCGGCGGGAGGAGCAGCCGGGGGCTGCAGGGGCTGGAGCAGCACCAGCCTTGGACTTCACTGTGGAGAACGTGGAGAAGGTATGAGGGTTCTGGGTGGGCACTCCAGTGACAGAGCAAAAGTTCTGGGGACTGACATTAGTGCCAGAGCTCAGGCTTGGGCTAGGTGCCCGCTGGGATGGTGCCTGCGGAGCACCTGGCATTTGCTGTCTGGGCAGGCAGGACAGCAGTGTTGCAGTGCCTAATGAGCTATTTTTGCCTTTCCTTTAAACACAGGACCCCTGTGGACAGATACTTTAGGGTCTTGCGCTGTTCCCTTCAGGGTGCTGATGTCTTAGACTTCTAGCTAGACTGCCTGTTGTCCAGCTCCATGGGAAATGCATGAGCTGTGCCAGAGGAAACTAGGCACCTAGGAGACCTGCTAGGCACTCAGCCCCCTTCTCTGCCCCCAACCATAGGGAGACTGAACCATCCTGGACCTGACAGTATTCAGTCAAGGGCTCAGAAGATATCTGGAACTAAAACAATGAGTTATGTTTTCACTTTTCTTTGGAGAAGGGTCCTTCCTTTATTGGCTGGAAACCAAAACTGTCCTAGGCAGGAGAAATAGGGCTGGCTCCCTTTGTTTTGTGCTGGGCTCAGGGGTGCTGCTGGCAGCTTTACAGGACCCTTCCTTACCTACCTGCCCACATAGTCCCTACAGTGGCCCTCCCAGGCTCCCCCACTGTCCAGACCATCTTTTCAGAAATGCTTCTCTGGTTCTATTCTGAATTCAGCTCCCAGCAGCCTGGAATACAGGAATGTATGCCCCATGGGATGACTGGGAAGATGAGGCTACTTTGCTGGAAAGCAGGGAGAGGTTGCAGATGTTCACTTATTATTCTTGAACCCTGTTTGTCATAGCGAACGGTGAGGATGCATCCTTTCTGCTTGTTTTCTGCTTCCTTTGGCATCTCTGAGTGGCCAAACAAGGGACAATGGCCATACTTAGACAAGCCTAGTTAGATAAGAGTCTGTTTAGAGGTCAGGCTCCTGGTCTAACTGTCTTAGCCCTTTGGATTGGGCAGTGTTGGCATAGTGGCATCCTGTTCTGTATGCTGCCAAGGAGATTAACCACTATTTTCTTACTGCGTGAAGTCCCGTTAGACTTGGGTCCCTGGGGATTCTGCTGTCAGCCAGGCTAGGTATTTGCCAGGGCTGTAGCTATGGCCAAGGCTTCTCTGAATCAGGTGGTTTAACCTTCACATCTGCTCTCTGAGGGGTGGGTGTTCTCATTCTCCATTCCAGTATGTCTCTGCCTGGTATGAATCTTAGACCTGCTCAGATTTCATACTGGCTTTGGTGCCAGTGTCTGGAGTGACCCAAGGATGATCTGGGGCAGAAAATGGCTTTAAAGTTGATGTGAGCAGCTGTGCCTGGGAGGGTCAGGGCCCCTCAGGGTGTTCTATGCTCATCTGAAGCTTAGCATCATTTCCTTGGAGCCATGCCTTCTACCCAGACCTTGCCCTCAAATGCCTCATCTTAGGGAGCTCAGTCTCCTCTTTTTGCTTTCCTATGAAGATTCCCCTCTCTGAACCCATAATGTTTTGCTGCAAGGAGAAGTTGATGTGGTAGAGCATAGGCAAGTTTCCAGCTCTTAAGGTATCTACAGGACTTTGGGCCCAGGAAACATTGCAGGACCCCAAATTCCCCATTTGTGATCAGTCTCCTAATTGAGGAGTAGGAATAGTGTTGCAGGACCAAGTTCCTCTCTCTGTCTGGGCTCTGGCAAGATCCAGAGTAGCCAGCACCTGCTTAGTACTGTGTTGTTCTGCAGGCCCTGCACCAGTTGTACTACGACCCTAACATTGAGAACAAGAACCTGGCTCAGAAGTGGCTAATGCAGGCCCAGGTCTCCCCACAGGCCTGGCACTTCAGCTGGCAGCTGCTGCAGCCTGACAAGGTGCCTGAGATCCAGTACTTTGGGGCCAGTGCCCTGCACATCAAGATTTCTCGCTATTGGAGTGACATCCCCACTGATCAGTATGAAAGCCTGAAGGCACAGCTCTTCACTCAGATCACCCGCTTTGCCAGTGGCTCCAAGATTGTGCTGACTCGACTGTGTGTGGCACTGGCCTCATTGGCCCTCAGCATGATGCCTGATGCTTGGCCATGTGCTGTGGCAGATATGGTACGACTCTTCCAGGCTGAGGACTCACCAGTGGATGGCCAGGGTCGCTGCCTGGCCCTGCTAGAGCTGCTGACAGTGTTGCCTGAGGAGTTCCAAACCAGCCGCCTACCCCAGTACCGCAAAGGCCTGGTGCGGGCCAGCCTAGCAGTAGAGTGTGGGGCTGTCTTCCCATTGCTGGAACAGCTGCTACAGCAGCCCAGCTCACCCAGCTGTGTGCGTCAGAAGGTGCTCAAGTGCTTCTCCAGCTGGGTGCAGCTGGAGGTGCCACTGCAGGACTGTGAGGCGCTCATTCAGGCTGCCTTCACTGCTCTACAGGACTCGGAGCTCTTTGACAGCAGTGTGGAGGCCATTGTCAATGCCATCTCTCAACCTGATGCCCAGAGGTGAGCTACTACCCACCCGCCCAGAATGTGACAGCCTGTTTTGTTCTGCCACACATCCACCCATCCATCTGTTCAGTAAACATTAATGAATTGCCTACTGCATACTTGGCTGTATGCTAGAAATCCAGCAAGGAATCAAATAAAATATGGGACCTGTGCTCATGGTTAAGAGAATGAGGCAGACATTAAACAACTAGTCATCCAGAAAATTATTCAGCTGAAATATTTGACTTTTTCTTTCATCCAGTCACTAAGTCCAGCTTGTTCTGCTCCTGACCATATTGCGTGTCTATTCTTTTCAGTTTCCGCTGCTACCACCCTACTCCAATCTGTTGTCTGTCTCTCCACATTTCAGCAGAGCTTTCTTCCAGTCTTCTGTGTTTTTTTTTTTTTTTTTTTGTGGTACCGGGGATCGAGCTCACAACCTCGCGCCTGCCTGACAGGCCCGTAAGCCGCTGAGCCAAACTCCCGGCCCTGGTTTTTTGAGGCAGGGTCGCACTGTGTAGCTCAGGCTGGCCTTGCACTTGCGTTGTAGCCCAAGCCGGCCTCGAACTCACAACGCTCCGCCTACCTCAGCCTCCCGAGTGCTGGGATTAAAGGCGTGCGCCACCACGCCTGGCTAGTCTTCTGTGTTTTACTCTTGTACCTTTCATTGTCCTGGCAGCTAGTGTGATTGTTTTGAAAGTGAGGACCTAATTTTTTTTCTTTCTGATCAGAGCCCTTTAGTGGCTTCTCTCTGCTTTGAGGACAAAGTTTAGAATTCTCAATGTGACTCATAAGGATGTGGCAGTGCTGGCTTCATCTCATGCCATTCTTAATGCTTTCTACCCTCTGTTGGGTCTTTTCACTGTTTTCTCTACATATTCCATACTCCTTCCAGCCTCTGAACCTCTGTTTCAATGTAAATTTCACTTCCATAGCAAAGTCCTCATGATTTTTAAGACTAAGTTTGGTCTTCTCTGTTATATTATCTTAGAGCTCTTAGTATTTTCCCAATTTTTTCCTTTTTAGTCCATAACGTGTTCTCATTATAAATCAGTACCTACTCCCCATTAATCATTTAACTCTGTGAGGACAGGGACTTGATCATTTTAGTTTGTCTCATTTATAACTGGCACATTCAGTGATTTTTTTTTTTTAATAGATGAAAATAAAGAGTTGCCTGGTCAGGAGGGAAGGAGGTAGGGGAGATTGAAGAGGACAGGGAATGTTTCCAGCTTCTGAAACTACAGCAGTGCAAAGATCTGAGGTGGGCAACACCATAGTACATATATTCAAGGACCCAGAAGAAGATGAATGTAGTGAAATGTTTGGCAAGTGTTTGTTGAGGACCTGGTGTATTAGGCCCTGATCTGAGCACTGAGAAGACATAGCTGAATGCTTTAATTTCTGTGTGTCAGGAGCTAACAACCTGATGGGTACCTGAGTGGGTAAGTCTTATTAATGTAATGAAAACTGATAGAGAAAGTAGGGGGCTCTAGGAGCCTCGATGAGGCATTGAACCTTGTTTGAGTGCTGCGAAGGCCTCCATGAGGAAGTAACACCCAGTTGTGCTTGAAAGGTTGTATCGGAGCCAGGTGGAAGTGATGAACATGGAGAGGATGCTCCAGATAGATGAGTATGACCATAGTAGTAGGAGATGTACGCCTAAGTCATGTAGACCTTGTGAGCCAGGCTTGTTTGTGATCTTCATCCTGAGGATGATGTGAAGCTATTAAAGGATTTTAAGCAGGTAAATAGCCTGCTCAGAGTTTTGTTATAAGTTGCTCTGGAAATGGCAAAACTAGAGATCTGACACTGACATTCCAGAGATAGAATTTTGGGAATCCTTGGCAGAGTTGAAGGATAAAACCACAAGCAAGACTACGTGGAGGAGTGCCCAGTGGCTCAAGCCTTGGCATTAGTTATGTCTGAGTTTGAATCCCAGGTGGTCCACTTACTAAATCTGAGATCTTAGGTAAGCCACTTATCAGCCCCAGTTTCCTCATCAGTAAAATGGAGGTGATCATATGAAACATACAAAGTTGTTGTAAAGGTTTACATAGGATAGCTAATGTACACAAGACCAGCCAGTGGTATTCAGTAAAGGGTATATCAATTCCTTGAATAACAGGAGTTCTTTTGTGACCTCTTCTAGGGGCGGAGGGTTTAGCAGCACTTATTTGTACATATAGGTCATTCATATGTTACATGCTTTATGTGTGTGATTGTGTGCTTGTATTCTCTCTACCATATGTGATAAATTTTTATTTTGGGATTTCTGTGTGTGTGTATGTGTGGTGCTGGGGACTGAACCCAAGGCCTCACATGTGCTAGGCAAGTGCTCTACCACTGAGTTACACCCCTAGTCCATGTGTTCAGATTAATGGTAACTTTATGAAGAAGAAGCAGGAGGAAGGGGAAGATGAGGAGGGAAATACAAATAATTATTGTTAAACTCATTAAACTGGTTTCTTTTAGAATTGGTCAGAAGAAGTAAAACCTGAATCATGTAATAGACAATAGCCCTATTTAATCAGTGGTTAAAGCACACCAACCCACATACATAGATAATGTACTCAACTATTGCCCGTTTTTTTTTTTTTTTTTTTTTTTTTTTTTTTTTTTTTCTTTTTGAGACAGGGTCTTGCTATGCAGTTCAGACCAGCTTTAAGCTCACTTTGTAGCCCAGGCTGGTTTCAAACTTGCAATGATCTTCATGCCTCGGCCTCCCGAGTGCTGGCATTACAAGCATGCGCCACCATGCCCAGCTACCATTGCTTTTTAAAAATTTAAACTAAACAAAGCATTAGGGTTGCTTTTTTTTTTTTTTTTTAAAGAATATTTTGGTCGCCTTTAATCCCAGCACTCGGGAGGCTGAGGTAGGAGGGGTGTTGTGAGTTCGAGGCCCACTTGGGCTACAATGTGAGTGCAAGGCCGGCCTGAGCTATACAGTGGGACCCTGCCTCAAAAAACTAGGGTTGGAAGTTTGGTTCAGTGACTTAAACGCCGTCTGACAGGTGTGAGGTTGTGAGTTCAATCCCTGGTGCCGCCAAAAAAAAAAAAAAAAAAAAAAAGAATATTTTGGTAGCTGGGAGTCTGACTCAGTGGCTTTAAGCACCTGCCTGGCAGGTGTGAGGTTGTGAGTTCGATCCCCAGTGCCACAAAACAAAACAAAAAAAAAGATATACGGATTAAATTAGCAACTCTGTCTGTAAAGTGTTTAGCATGGTTCCTGTGTACACCATAAGCTCCATTTGTTGCTATTTGGTATAATTATTACATTGGCAGTTAATACATTTGCTTCCCAGATTTTCCAAGATTTACCAAGTCCCAGGTTAAGACCTCTCGTGGCTGCCTGAAGCTCAAGTGCTGAGTGGGTTCAGACAGTTGGCGGCTAAGAGGAAATGATCAAAGCACGTACCTGGGTGATATGAGATGTCCTTAGATACACTCAAGTTTACCCACCCAGCCCCATCTCAAGGGCTTTGGCAGGTAATTGATGCCCCTTCTCTTCTGAACGAATGAGAGAGCTAGGAGCCAGTGAGGGAACCCATAGTCTCCTGGGCGCCCATTGGCTGCGGCCCCTTAGTTGCTTAGCAACTCTTCCCATTTTTGCAGCTCAGCTCCCAGAGCTCTAATTGCATGTCTGGGCTGAGCTCTGTGTGAGTGGCAGCCAAGGAGCCTCCAGCAGCCTTGCCCCGGCTGCTCAAGCTGACCAACTGGAGCCAAGCCTCTTGAACTCAACCTCAGTGATTGTCGTAAAAACATCTTCCCAATCTTCTTCCACCAAACCTAGAAACCTCTGGGCCCCTGGGCTTGCTGTTTTGTCCACTCACAGTTCTCAGGTATGAGTGCATCGGTGGTAGGAAATCTCTGCAGGAGTTTCTCCCATAAAAGGGCTGTACTCAGCCCAGAGTCAAAATCTGGGCTTTCTTCTATCCAGTTTTGTTTGCTATGTTGGATACCTTCAGTGTCTGATTCCTGGGTTATCTGGGCACTGCCTTCCCAAGGTGACCTGACATCAGCCTTCTGTCCGGTACTTGTGCTCTGGTCATCCTTTTTAGGTCCTCCACATTTGTTGTTGCTTCCTAGCTCTCTCCTTTGAAATATATCTTTTTTTTCCCCCTAAAGTATGTTTTTAATCAGCTTTTCTCTGGGGAGAAAGGATAAATTAGACAGGCACTTAAAGGCTCCTATACTTAGGATGGGACATACAGAGTGCGTTCTGCATAGATTCTTTGGGGAAATTTCTTTCGGGACTCTAAAAGAGAAATAGACATATAGCAGTTTAAGGGGTTGTCTCATCCTAGACTCTGTCTCTCAGTTGTTATTTGACCTTGTGTACTCTGAGTCCTTCTGGATTATGTTGTCCTTAACTTATCCTATTATAAGGCTCAAATGAGAAAAACTAAGAACCTTGACTGAATATCTACTGTCTATAAGACCTTTTGCAGGTGGAGGTAGTCTTGGAATATAGTGGGGATCCTGTGGGGGACAGCGAACTTCCTTCTGACTCCATCACAGCTACTGGGGAGTTTTGTGGGGCATAGCCTTGACGCTGCCACTGCTCTTTGTGCCAGAGTCTAGCCTGAAGGTGTCCATTGTCTGGTGGTGCTGCCCGTGTCAGGGTCATGAGAGTGAAGCCATCCCAGCTGTCTCCAGGCGGCACCCTCTGGAGCTGTCTCTGAACTGGGAGTATCCTGGTATGGAAGGCTTTTCCTACCAGAATGGAGATGGGAGAGGGACACCAACATCCCTGGGTGGTTGTCTCTTGATCCTTCTCATTTTCCCACTTAAGGTTATGAGGTTACTGTCTAGAAACCTGCTTGGAGCAAGTCCAGATAGAATTTCTTCTGGATACTTTAGTCTCTTTTCACTGCATAGATTGCTATGGTGACACTATGATTGACAGTAGAGGAGTCCTAAGCATCTAATTACCTCAGAGAGTGGGTGGCTTCCTCTGCTTAATCTGATCCCCACAGGATGGAATGGAGTTAGCCTTCTCTGTCTCCTTTGTATTGTTTACTGAACTTCTTCCGCTCCTCCCTTAGGCATCATTGTGCTTCAGGGCTGTGACTTGGACTGTCTTTTTCTCTCTTTCTTTTCCCCTGGGCAATTTTCTTTTCTTTTCTCTTTTTCTTTTTCTTTTTTTTTTTTTTTGGCACTGAGGATTGAACTCACAACCTTACGCCTGCTAGGCAGGCGCTTAAGCCACTGAGTCAAACTCCCGGCCCTAGTTTTTTGAGACAGGGTCACACTATGTAGCTCAGGCTGGCCTTGCACTCACGTTGCGTACCTCAGCCTCCTAAGTGCTGGGATTAAAGGTGTGCGCCCCCACACCTGGCTTCCCTGGGCCATTTTTATCTACTTCCGCCCATAGCTTCAATTACCAGGTATTAGCTGATGACTCTCATATATATGCCTCTCCTGTATGTGTATTCATACTCTCTCTTCCTCCTCTTCCTCTTCCTCCCCCTCCTCTTCCTTCTCCTCCTCTCTCTTTCTATCTATCTCTATTTCTATCTCTATCTCGCTATTTCTGTGTGTCCTCTCATAATGGCTCTGGTTCCTGTGCGCGATAGGTAAGCGCTCTACCACTGAGCCACACCCCCAGTCTCAGAATCTATGTCTCTTGGACTTGAGGATTTTATATGCTATCTTTTTAAATACTTCTACCTGCATATCAAAACTAATACTGAATTTAACACTGTTACTTTAACACCTCCCATTAAAGGTATTACTGTTGCCCTCTGTCCCCTCCAGGTTTCAGTAAGTAATTCCAACCTTTACTTAGTTGGAGGTTGTCCTTGCCTCTTCCCTATCTTTGTGTCCAGTCAGTCATTAAGCCTTGTCTATTTTGCCTCTCACTTCTCCCCGAGTTCATCATCTACTTTTGTCTTCCCACTGCCACCAGACTACATAAGAGTTGGGATTTGATAATAGAGGGTATGGCCAATGCACTCATGAGCTGTCGCTACATTTATTTATTTATTTATTTATTTTTGAGATGGTGTCTTGCTATGTAGTTCAGCCTGGCCTTGAACTCACTATGTAGCCCAGACTGGCCTTGAGTTCACGACATGGTCTCCCAATTGCTGAAATTACAGGCATGCAGCACCATACCCAGCTGTCTTCTTTATTTAACAGGGCTCTTAATGTTCCCACCCTTGTTTGACCTCCCCTAAAACTGATTGTATTCATTTGCTAGGACTGCCACAACAGAATACAATAAACTGCATACTGGTAAACAACAAATTGATTGCCTCACAAATGAAGAGGCTGAAAGTTTGAAATCAAGGTGTCAGCAGGGCTGTGCACCTTCCGAAACTTGTGGGACACTCCTGTCTTGGCTTCTGGTGGTTTGCTCACAATCTTTGGCATTCCTTGGATTGCAGTATCATAACTGCAGTCTCTTCCTTTGTCCTCACTTGACATTCTCCTTGCATGTCTCTGTTTTCACATGATTGTTTTCTTTTCTTTTTATTTTTTTTGCGGCACTGGGGATTGAACTCAAAACCTCACGCCTGTCAGACAGGTGCTTAAGTCACTAAGCCAAACTCGCAGCCCTAGTTTTTTGAGGCAGGGTCGCACTATGTAGCTCAGGCTGGCCTTGCACTCGCGTTGCAGCCCAAGCCGGCCTCGAACTCACAATGCTCCTCCTACCTCAGCCTCCCGAGTGCTGAGATTAAAGGTGTGCGCCACCACGCCGATGGTTTTCTTACAAGAACACAGTCATATTGGATTGGCAGCTACTTTACTCCAGTAAGACCTCACCTGCAGTGACCCTTTTGCCAAATAAGTTCACATTTTGAGGTACTGGAAGTTAGAACTTGAATATGTCTTTTTTTTGTGGGAGGGGATGGTGAGGCAGGGTCTCAGTTTTAGTTCAGTCTGACCTTAAACTCACTAATTTATGGCTGGTCTTGAACTCATGGCAATCCTCCTGCCTCAGCCTCCCAAATTCTAGGATTACAACCTATGCCACCACATCTAACAACATATCTTTTTGAGGACCACACACTACAAGCTATAATGGTTTTCTCCCTGGTACCTCGCTCCCCAAATAGATATTACTCTCATTCATTTCATCCTAACCTTAAAACTCTTAACTCATTCTGGCATCAACTGTCAGTCTAACTGGAAGACACAATTCAACCTATAACATTAATCTTCTCATACTTCCTTCCCAGAGTTTTCCTGAATGTCTGGGATCTAATGTTCATCCTAACATGAACAACATCAAAGCTATCAAAAGCCTGACCTCTTTTTTTTTTTTTTTTTTTTGGTACCGGGGTTCGAACTCACAACCTTGAACTTGCCAGGCAGATGCTTATGCCACTGAGCTAAATCCCCGGCCCTACTTTTTTGAGACAGGGTCTTACTGTGCAGTTCAGGCTGGCCTTGAACTCACTTTGTAGCCCAGGCTGGTCGGGAACTCAACAACGATCCTCCTGTCTCAGCCTCCCGAGTGCTAGAATTAAAGGTGTGCGCCACCACCCCTGGCTCTGACCTCTTTTTTTTTTTAACTTAGGATTTGATAGGAAGGGGTTTTGATGAAAGATAGGGAGATTGTGCCTTTCTCGCAGGAGCAGGACAGACAGCTCTAGTGGGTTTCCTCTTCTTATGCCCTAGGTACGTGAACACACTTCTGAAACTCATCCCGCTGGTACTGGGACTACAGGAACAACTGCGACAGGCAGTGCAGAATGGGGACATGGAGACTTCCCATGGCATCTGTCGCATCGCTGTGGCCCTGGGTGAAAACCATTCCCGGTAGGGAGTGGGGCAGCTGATGGTGGGATAGCAAAGCCCTCTAATAGGTGGGGGTATGAGACCCCCACCTTCAGGTGGTGGAATAACATTATTATATCTGTTTCTCCCCAGGGCCCTGCTGGACCAAGTAGAGCACTGGCAGAGTTTCCTGGCACTTGTCAACATGATCATGTTCTGCACTGGCATCCCTGGCCATTATCCTGTCAATGAGACCACTAGCTCCCTAACTCTCACCTTCTGGTACACACTGCAGGTGTGTCTGGGAGACTGTCAGTAGGACTGGGCCACCATGAAGAGGGTAGATCATGGGCGTCCATGTCTCATGTGTGGTGGTTAACTCTCTTCCCTGGCTCTCTCAGGATGACATTCTGTCCTTTGAGGCAGAGAAGCAGGCTGTGTACCAGCAGGTGTACCGCCCTGTCTACTTCCAGCTGGTGGATGTGCTTTTGCACAAGGCCCAGTTCCCTTCTGATGAGGAATATGGATTCTGGTCCTCAGATGAGAAGGAGCAGTTCCGAATTTACAGGTGATAGTAGCAGGCCAACACTAACTATGAAGGGAGTCCTGAAATAACAAAAGCAATAAGGGAAAGGGCCCAAGCCAGGCTTTCTAAATTCTGGGGCTCCTTTCTCTGGTCTTGAGGGATCTTTACAGGGGTTGTGAGAGTTTGGGGTGGGTTCTTGGGCTTGAGGTCACGATCCAGGCAGTAAAAAGGCCTTCATCTGCTCTTCAGGGTGGACATCTCAGACACGCTCATGTATGTGTATGAGATGTTGGGAGCCGAGCTACTCAGCAACCTCTATGACAAGCTGGGCCGTGTGCTTACCAGCTCAGAGGAGCCTTACTCCTGGCAGGTACATCCCAAGCCTGATTCCCTCAGCCTTCCCTGACCTGTCATAACCTCCTGCTCAGCTAAGCTCCTGGTGTCCTCTTTCCCTAGCATACAGAGGCCCTTCTCTATGGCTTCCAATCCATCGCAGAGACCATCGATGTCAACTATTCTGATGTAGTGCCTGGGCTCATTGGTCTTATCCCACGGATCAGCATCAGTAATGTGCAGCTGGCAGATACTGTCATGTTCACCATTGGTGAGACGGGGTGCACACCCATGACCACATTCCTAGAGCCACAGCACCCATCCCTGCTGGGTCTTGTCCAAAAAGAGACATATATCACCACACACAGCATTGCAGCCAACTGAAGGTCCTGGAAAGTCTTGGGGTCCTTCCTACAGTGTACTGAAATGCATTTCAGTGAGGTTAGCTCACTGTCAATGGAACAGCAGTTCTGGACATCTCCTGAGTGACTCTTTCCTGTTCCTCAGGTGTGAGGTTTATATTTGTACATGCACAAGCATATTTGTCCATTCTGCCCTCTGAATGAGCACTCCTCTGCAATGGAGCTGCTACTAGACCCTGCCAGGAGCTCTGCCTGCCTCAGGCATGTGGTACATGGCTAACCTGGCCTGCCTCACAGATGCTTCCCTTTCTCCTTTTCCTCCAGGAGCTCTGTCTGAATGGCTGGCTGACCACCCTGTTATGATCAACAGTGTTCTGCCCCTTGTACTGCATGCCCTAGGCAATCCTGAGCTGTCTGTCTCTTCTGTGTCCACCCTCAAGAAGATCTGCCGAGAGTGCAAGTATGACTTGCCACCCTATGCTGCCAACATCGTAGCTGTCTCCCAGGTAGGGGACATTCTCAGTGGTGATGGGCCTCAGGCTACCCTGCACTGTCCTAATACTATGTTCCTTCTTTTATTCCCAGGATGTACTGATGAAACAGATCCACAAGGTATGGCTCAGAAGTTTCTAGGGGTTTCCTCCAGGGTCTTACAAGAATCCATTATGCCCAAAATCCTGTCTTCTACCTTTACTCCTTATGTCTTATTATCTCTTTTTGGCTTTTCCCCCAAGAGGCTCATTTTCCTTGCTCCACAATCAGATGTGGTCAGGATGGACCATCTGTGTTTTCTGCCCCACAGACAAGCCAGTGCATGTGGCTGATGCAGGCGCTGGGCTTCCTGCTGTCAGCCCTGCAGGTGGAGGAGATCCTTAAGAACCTGCACTCGCTCATCTCACCCTATATCCAGCAGCTGGAGAAGCTGGCGGAGGAGATAGTGAGTGAGCTCTGGGGCCAGGAGCAGCACTGGGACTTGGGCTTCCCCTTGTGAGCTGTGGCTGTTAAGGGATGGGGTTGGAACTGGCCTTTAGGACTGAGGCTGAGTGATCTGGGGACCAAATGGGGACCAGAAGATCTGAGCTTGATTTGTTTCTCTCCATAGCCCAATCCCTCCAACAAGTTGGCCATTGTCCACATCTTGGGGCTCCTTTCCAACCTCTTTACAACGCTGGACGTCAGTCATCATGAGGACGATCATGAAGGCCCTGAGCTCCGGAAGCTGCCAGTGCCACAGGGACCCAACCCTGTGGGTGACATTGTCTTTGCCATTGCTACCTCCCGCATGAGAATGTCATTTTCACTCCCCAACTCTATGGGTAATGTGGTCATTGCTCCCCTGGTCCCACAGGGATGATGTATTTGGTCCTCTGACCCTATGATTTATCATTTACCACCCCCCACCCATGTGGTATGTAGCAGTATCATGTTTCATTCAACTCTCTGAATGATATTTTTCTTGTCCCCAGCCCAACTGAGGTGATGTCATTGATGTTTGCTTGCCCCTGAGGGATACTGACATTATCTTTCAATCCTCAAGAGCTGTTATTGTGGGTCTTTGTTCCACTCCCAACTCTACGGGGCCTTCTCCTTAGCTTTCACTGTGCCTTGCAGACTCCGAGGATGCTCACATGCTCTGCATGTCATGATTCTTGCCTTTGAGTTGCTCCAAGTCTAGAGGAAATACATGTAAACAGATCTCTGCAGAGCAGCTTGATAAGTACTGTGATAAGCTTGGGCGCAGGAGTAACTCCTTACAAGTTGTTTAATCTGGGGTAAACCTCAGTTTCCCATTCAAACTATGAACCTCAGAATATCTGACTTGCTCATCTGATAGGACTGTGTTGGATAGAAGATATGGTCTTGAGTAAGAATAGTTTGCATACTGTAAAATTATGTACAAACATGGGGGACTGTTTTGGCCCATTGATCCCAGAACTCTGTCCAAGATCCCCCTAGAGACAAGGAAGCCATGAACATCTTGACCCCACGGTTCAACTCCCTGCCCCAGTTTAAGTTACCTTGGGCCAATGTTGGCTTCAAACCAAATCTGAGCCAGTGTTGTCCAGAGCCCCTGCTTCTGTGGTCGTCATCCTCCTGCTGTCTCTCACCTCATAGGCCCGCAGTCCGATCTCTGTTCCTTCATAAGCTGTCTGTATCTGCATACCCTTGGGGCCTCCCTTACCCCAGGCCTGTTTTGGTGAGACAAAATCTCTACCTCTTCAGGCAGGTACCCTATTACTTTGGTTTCACTGAGCAGAAGAGGATAGGGAGTGGTGTTCTTGTGTTGTTTTTTTTGTTTGTTTGTTTATTTGTTTTTTTTTTTTGATTGTTGAGACAGGGTCTCACTATGTATTTCAGGCTGGCCTTGAACTCACTATGTAGCCCAGGCTGGCCTCGAACTTGTGGCAATTCCCCTGCCTTAGCTGCCTGAGTGCTGGGATTATAGGTGTGCACCACCATGCTCAGTGGGAGTGATGTTTCATAAAAAGCTTACTAAGTTGTCATAATATTATGAAGCACTCATGATGTCCCTGCTTTGCAGATTGAAGCTTACTCTGAGATAACCCCTGGAATTCAGGGTATTCTTCCCTTTCATCCCTGGAGGTTTCAGCAAACTGCTCCTTCTCCCAGGGGTCCCATGCACTGAGTCCTCAATGTGCAGTTGGGGAAAATGGTTTGAACTCCTTGTCTTTTGTCTACCACCAGGTCCTTCTCAGGTGGGTGGCAGTGGTGGTGGGGCACCTCACTTCTCCCTGTGTCTTCAGGTGGTGGTGGTACTGCAGCAGGTCTTCCAGCTTATCCAGAAGGTGCTGAGCAAGTGGTTGAATGATGCCCAAGTGGTCGAGGTGAGCCCTGACCCTTGCTCTCTGCTCCCATGGTGACTGCTGAGGTAGAGCAGGAATGAAATTTGGTGCCCACTTGGGCTTGTGATGGTCTCGAGGAGACAGGGTAGGGAAATCTCGCCCCACCGATTCAAAGAATCTCTGTTCAACTTCTTGCCCCACTTTAGAACTCTCTGGTATTCCAAGAGATGTTCAGTGAAAGGACTGTGATGTTAGGTCTGAGTGGTAGCCAGGCATTTGTTGTAGCATCAGAGACCTGCCTTTGGTCCTTTTTCAATTCCAGTTTTTGTTGGTGCTCCCTGAAAAGAAATGGTGGAGATGTAAGTAACAAGAATTAAGTGACAAAGATACAGCCTGTCCCCCTCTATAGAGGGACTTTTTGACCCCCACCTTTTGGGGTGAGGGTCAGATTGTTTGCCTTGGTCTGTAGGGCTCAGCCAGACTTCTAGATCAGGATCCTTTCTTAAGTGCCTTTTGTGCAGGGCTTTGGTTCTATTCCAGGCATTTGTGACCTGCCGACCAGGGTCCTTTTACTTTCTTCCCAGGCGGTATGCGCTATCTTTGAGAAATCTGTAAAGACACTGCTGGATGACTTTGCCCCCATGGTGCCACAGCTGTGTGAAATGCTGGGTCGGATGTACAGCACTATCCCCCAGGCCTCTGCTCTTGACCTCACTCGACAGGTGAGCCTTCTGGCTTGGACAGCCAGTGTTCTGGAGTCACCCTAGTCAGAGATCTGATCCTGGGTGGGGGTCTGTGAGACAGCTTCTGTGGCTGGGATCCCCTCCTATGTTCTAGGCATGTTGACCTGTCCTGGTGACATGGGCCTCTGCTGAGCAGCATTCCTTGCTTTGTTGTAGCTGGTCCACATTTTTGCTCATGAGCCCGCCCACTTTCCCCCGATTGAGGCCCTCTTCCTGCTCGTCACCTCCGTCACACTCACTCTCTTCCAGCAAGGTAGGTTCTGACCAGGATCTGTGCTGCTGCTGCCACTGCCACTGCCTCTGCTTCCCTGACTGGGGAGCCAAAGCTACTCACTCTGTTCTCCTTTGTCCCCTGAGTCACACATGAGACTTGGGAAACTTGTGGGATGAAGTATAGCACAATTGCCACCTAACAAATAGTTGACACTTCAGGTTGAAGTGGATAAGAGGGTGAATGATGCCTTCTACTGGCCTACTAGGCTCAGGGCCAGCCTGGATATGGGGAAAGGTGGGGATGAGCCTCTGAGGGACTTCGGGCACTAGACTGACTCCTTTCCTCTGGGATACAATAGAAAGTGGGAAGCACATGGACTTTTGAGTCAGATAGACCTAGATTCTAAACTCACTCACCACCAACTAGTTGTGTGACCCTGGGCAAGTCACTTACCTTTGCTGAGCCTCATTTCCAAACTTGTGAAATGCAGTTATCACACACTTGATAGGGTTGTTACAGATATTCAGGTTGCTCCCTCTGGGGCCCTGGCTTGGGGTTTTTGCAAATGAAGTACTCAGAGTGCTGGGATACATTGCTCCCCCTCAGTCAAGATTTATTCCTTTTACCTAGGTGTGGTACACATGCGTATAATCCCAGCACTCAGCAGACAGGAGAATTCAAAGTTCAAGGCTAGCCTGGACTGCTTAGTGAGATGACCTCTCAAAAAGCCAAAAGAAAAAAAAATCTAGATCCAAAGCCTAGTACCTTTGGTGATGGTCCAAGCCGCCACTCCCTGTGGCCCTCTGCTTAAGAGTTGGAGAGGTGGGAGAAGGCCTCTAGCCTTTGCTTACTGTCTAACCCAGGCTTCTTACCTGGGAAAGTGACAGCTCTGCTCCACCAGCCTCATGTCTTGTTTGGATTTGTGGCCCCATGTTTGAGACCCATCAGGGATCTCAGCTGGAGCCCAGAGTACTGTCTGCTCATATCCTCAGAGTCTGGTCCTGTCGGCCTGACCTCTCTTTCTGTGGGTGATGATGGGGTATGTTCAAACTGGGGAGAAACCCGAGCCAAAAACTCAAGTGTTTCAACTTCACTTTTCCTCTCCTTGTACTGCCTCTGAGACAGTTCTCATGATGGCTGTCTTCATTCTTCAGTTGGCCCACCTCACCCTCCGTGGCCTTTGCTTCAGGTTAGGGTCTCACCTGAATTACCTCAACAGCCTTGTGCCTTGACATGTGTCCTTCTCTCCAATTTATTTTGCATATAGCAGTCATAATGTTCTTAATAAAACACAAATCTGAGCATATTTTCCTCCCTGGCTTCAAGTCTCTAATTATTGCCCTCAGGTTATTGTCGCATTCCCACCCATATGACAAAGCTCTGGTGTACTTCTGATGTCCTCCCCTGCCAATGACTTTTTAACTGCAGCATTCATAGCACATTGACTCTTTACTCACCATGTCCTATTTAATTGTGTGCCTTCTCCTCTGACTGGACTGCCCTGCATTTACCCTTTACTGGAAGAGCTCTCACTCCATGCTTTGGGAGGAAGACTGCCTCAGTCCTTAGAAAAGCACCTCTGAGGCAGAGTTCAGTGCTTCTAACGCTATGCCAAAACTACATCATACACTTCCTGCTGATACAGCACCAACCACACACAACAGCATTCATGTCTGTCTCTCTTCATAGACTGAACTCAAGGGCAGGATTGAATTTCTTTGTATCCCCGGTGTTCAAATTGAGGCCAGTGAAGAGCAGGCCTCAGGCACTGTTAAATAAAGGAATATGAGGGCTCCCTGCCCGTGGAACCTTTATTTCTCCATGTTTGGCCCACCTAGAGGGAGGCCACTTGATCACCGAACCCACTGTTACGAAGTAGGACCCAGGCATGGAACACTTTGGGCCTTACTTTCTGGGACTCGAGCAACTCAAGGTTCAGGGATGAGAGGGACAAGTTTTTTTACTGGCTCCTAGTACCCTGGAGAAGGAAATGGGGAAGAGATTGTTATCTTTGTTACAGAGGGGAAACTGAGTGTTTGTGGCTTGCGAAAGATCACACAGCTACTTCGTGGTGTCTCAGGGAAATGTTTTTGCACCTATTCCTCCTGTGAGTGGAGAAGCCTGGGCAGGCCCTCCAGGTGCATGCCTCGTTCTTGCCATGAGTTAGCAAAACTGGAGGCAGAGGTTTCAAACATCATACTCACTGGGGCTGTTGATTGTCTTACTGGGCAGGATGGCCCCCATACATACTATGCCATCCCAGCTTAGGCTTCCTTGTTTCTGCCTTCCCGCTAGATTATGGGGTGAGACCTGGACTGGTTTCCCGCTTTCTTGGCATGTCCAGATGGTGGGAGCTGGTCCTCAGCCTTGAGCTTGGCTTTCTGCTCAGTCTCTGTCCTTATGGAGGGGACTTCGCTTGGATAGGGCTCTCATTTTGGGCCTTATGATGCTCTTTATTCCCCTGAGCCCTGCCAGTGACTTTCCTGGCCAGCCCCATAGCACACAGCACTCAGATATATTACTGCCGAAAAGGAGTCCTCTGATTTAAGTGGGCCAACTGCAATCCTTTTCTTTGGCCAAATCAGGAGCCCTAAAGCCATTGAAGTGAGACGCACTTAGTGAGGCCCTGATGCTCTAGCCCATCTAGTCTCAGATGGAGGTGTTAAAGACCCACACACTACCAGTCCTGCTCTCCTCTTCTATGGCTGTGATGGGGAGGTATACACTAAGAAGCAGTGCAGGGTTACCCCAGCCTGTCAGAAGCCACAGTGAGAGTGTGGGGACTATTTCTTTAGCTATGTGGAGTCCAGAATAGCTGAAGCACCAAGGGATCAGGGGAGCTGGCCTGAGGAGCAGTGGGAGTAGGTGGAAAGCCCCTTGGGGGGAGCTGGGGCAGGCCCGTCCTTCACTTTGCCGTCTCTTTCTGTTGGGCTTCTCCCAGTTCATGGTTTTTGTATGTTTTGTTTCTTTATCTTGCTTCCTGCTGCTCATGTGCCCCCACGCTGTCTCCCTGCAGGCTCTCAGTCCCACATAACTATATGAGGTTGAGTTGCTGTTTGTATGATTTTTCTTAAGTTCCATCTTTATTATATTTTAGGGCCCAGGGATCATCCTGATATTGTTGATTCATTTATGCAACTCCTGGCACAGGTGTGTTTTAGTTTTATTCATTCACGTTCTGTTCTCTCTCTTTCTCTTTCTCTTATGTTGAAATTCAATTTAAGCCTATTTTTAGCTTTCTGTTGACAAATTTTTTTTTTCTGTTCAGTTGAATAGAGTTTCTTCATCTGTTTCCGTGGAAGTTGACAACCCAACATCCTCCTTTAGTGCCCCTTCGCCTCAACTAGTTCAGTCTCATACAAAGACCAGGGAGAGGCTGGTCCAGAGGGAGGGGGCTGGGTTGGCCTGGAGGGAGTGGGATGGGAGGGGCGGTGACTGTGTCCTGCAGTTGCTGTGTGGCTGGCTTGCCCAGGACATTCAGGGTAGGGCTGGGGTTCAAGAGCCTGGGCTTCTCTGTCCCCGTGCTCCTGCCGGGAACTGCCTGCCTCCGTGTTCCCAGCCTGCTTCTGAGGGATGGGCTGGGAGAATCTCCAAAGGGAGGGTCTACAGGTGAATGTGCGCAGTGGAGCCCAGTTCAGCTGATGGAGAGGTTGCACTGCTACTGGGCAGTGGTTGCAGCCTCTACTGTGAGACTACATTAGGATGCGTTTGTGTCTGGTGTGTGTCTAAGTGTGTTGCATCTTATTCTGTATGTTCTGATTTGGGTTTGGGGAGGGAACAGAAATCACCTCTTGTAAGTAGTTGGGCATTAATATAAATGTAAAATTGAAGTGTGGGTACATGTTTTGATGCATGTTGTACACTGATGTATGTTGTGTGTTTTGTGTTGTCATTGTGTTAGGCATTGATGAGTGTTGAACATGGATGTGTGTTGCAGGTGAGTTGCAGGTGTGTGTTGAGCATGGCAGTGTGTTTTTAATGGAGGATAGGATTGTGCGTTTTGGTGTTGATGCATCTAGATAAGAGTGAGTGGCTCGGCAGATGTACATATTGGGCTATGAGAGTGTGGAGTTAGTGTGATGAAGGGTTCTCTATGGGTTGGGGAAATCCTGTGAGCTGGAATAAATGAAGTGTTTCTCTGCTTAATCATTCCATGATATTTATTATGTAATACATGCTTGGTGTTCTGCTAGATGCTGAAGATAAAGTGGTTTTTGCTGTCCTGCAACTTATAGTCTAGTTGGAGGTGGATGGGAAGAGTGAGGAATAGGGAGTACTCTGGGCCTGAATGGAAATGTGTGTGGGTATCTGCAAGGTTGTATCTTTGGTGGAGAGGGTATTTGTGTATTTGCGAGTGTGTTGGGAGAGTGTACATGTGCTGGAGGAGAGTGTGTAGACAAACTGGGTGTGGATAGTTTGGGATGTGGGGGTGTTTGGGTGTGTGTGCAGTGGGAATGTATTGCAAGTGTGGGAGAGTGTGTGTATAAGGGGTATGGTAGCAGCGTGTGAACAGGGCATTTCAAGTGAGGGTGTCTGTCACGGTGTGAGCACAATAATAAACAGGGGTAGAAGGTATGTGAGGGGTTGTAGGGTGGGGGCCTATGTGGTGTGACTGGGGGTATTGCTGGGGAACAGCAGTGTTTGAGGACTGCTGGAGCTGTGCCAACCATCTCCTGTGACTCAGAATGTGCCAGTCATGTCCTGGTACAACTTGTCCTGCTATCTTTACTCTATTCCTGCTCCTCCAGTGGCAGCACTGGCCCCTAGTAGGAGGTGGGTATGGCTGAGAAGGCCCTGTACACAGGGTATCCTGGGCAAAAGATGGGGCCGCAGGACACAGGAGGGAGCTGGGGGCTCCATGTCCAGCTGCTGTCTTTTTCTTGCTGCCTTATTCATGAGCCCAGAGGCCTAGACTTCCTCTGTGAATCAAAGTAAAAGTCACTGTTGGCAGGAGGACTGGCCCTGATGGAGGAGAAAACTGAAGGTGTTTGCTCGAAGAGTGACTTGGGACTCACATTTTCTACATTGTGATCCCCAACCCTAGCCTCATTTGGACACACCTCTGCATTCACGTACACATACATCTTTCCCTGGCCAACTGAATTCTGGGGTGGTCAGGGTCCCCCAGAGATGTCTGGATGGCAGACTCTACCTGTGATATGTGATGTTAGGTGATGAGGTGGCAGGTGAATGGGGGAGATGGTCTCTGGAGGTGGCTGGAGCTGGGCTTACCAGCTCCACCTCCCACAGGCTCTAAAGCGGAAGCCAGATTTGTTCCTGTGTGAACGACTGGATGTCAAAGCTGTGTTCCAGTGTGGTAAGTGGGACCAGGTGGACAAGTGGGCCTAGGGCTCCCCTGGGAGGCTCCTTGGGTCCCATCTGATCTGCCTCTACCTCTCCCACAGCTGTGCTGGCCCTCAAGTTCCCTGAGGCACCTACTGTCAAGGCCTCCTGTGGCTTCTTTGTGAGTCTTATGCACACCTGTATCCCCTGCCCTGCTCTGCCCAGAACTTCAGAGGGTAGGGTGTAACGCCCAGGTGTTATCCTTAGGGAGAGGTGGGAAGGAGCTGGGGCTGACAGCCTCTCCATCCTCTGCAGACAGAGCTGTTGCCTCGGTGTGGGGAAGTAGAATCTGTGGGAAAGCTGGTACAGGAGGATGGTCGTATGCTGCTCATAGCAGTGCTGGAGGTGAGCCGGAGCAAGTGGGTGTTGGTAGGGGTGGGGAGGCCCTCACTGCTGAGGCAGCTGGCTTTCTGGGAGGCTTGAGCCTTTGGGTCCCTAAGCTCTTGGATTTTATAACTTTCTCAATTAAATGGCAAGATACTAGGGTTGCTCTGAGCATCAGCTGGCACTCAGAAAGCATTGCTGACTTGGATAGTCTGGCTGCAGAACTGTCCCAGAGAGCCTGGGGCATGGTTAGGCCTCCTTGCTGCAGAAGGGGCAAGGCCTTGGTGTACTAAGAGGCACTCTCCCTCAGGCCATTGGGGGCCAGGCCTCCCGCAGCCTCATGGACTGCTTTGCTGACATCCTCTTCGCCCTGAACAAACACTGCTTCAGTCTCCTGAGCATGTGGATCAAGGAGGCATTACAACCACCTGGTTTTCCCTCTGCCCGCCTCAGCCCTGAACAGAAGGACACCTTCAGTCAGCAGATCCTTCGGTGAGCAGGGCTGGGCTGGGCTGGGGCTCTGGTAGGAAGGAGGTAAAGTGTTGGTGGATGATGCTAACCTATTTTCCCTTCTCTCCTTCAGTGAGCGAATGAACAAGAGGCGGGTGAAGGAGATGGTGAAAGAGTTCACACTTTTGTGTCGGGGGCTACATGGCACAGATTACACAGCTGACTACTGAGGGGCACCCCTGTCCCACACCCCCCTTCTCATCGTTCCCTGTCCCCAAAGAGTAAACCTGGACCTTCACTACTGCCTCTGCTTCCTTTCTGCTGCTACCATCCCCTAACTGAACAACTGGATCCAGAAGCCTGGGGAAAAGATGGGAGGATGCTGGGACCCAGGCCTTGATCAAGAATGGTGGGGATACCCTCTCCCTCCTGGGGTGGGAGAGGACCTGCTATGGCTGAGCTGCCTACGCTGGAGCCATTTAGAATTTTGCCATTGCCCTTGGAGTGGGAGGAAGGATAGGTGGCTGCAGTAGTATTAGCAATCTACTGCCCCTGTTAAATTAGTCTCAATGAGCTGGGTGTAGTGGCATATGCCTTTTAATCCCAGCACTCGGGAGGCTGAGGCAGGAGGATCCTTGTGAGTTCGAGACCAGCCTGGGCTACAAAGTGAGTTCAAGTCCAGCCTGAACTGCATTGTGAGACCCTGTCTCAAAAAACAGGGCTGGAGATTTAGCTCAGTGGCCTAAGCACTTGCCTGGCAGGCACGAGGTTGTGAGTTCGACCCCCAGTACAAAAAAAAAAAAAATTAGTCTCAGTGTGCATGCCTGTTTACATTTAATCAAGTGTTGAGTATTAGTCCCGAGCTCTGTCCTAAACAAAGGCTGTCTAGTCCATAGATAAAACTAGAAGTGGGGAGAAGAGACTGCGTGGAGGAGGTTTTGCTTTTGATGGGAAAATGAGACATCCTAAACACAGGATGGGGTGTTTAGCGGGGTCCAGTTGGGAGGGAAGAACTGGAGTGGAGCTTTGTGTTCCAGGATGGGTGTCTGATGTGGGGTTTTAAAGCACCCAAACATGCATGATTGAGGAAGACTATATAAAGTACCTGTGGGAGGGAGGTGGGGGGTGGGAGAGAAGGCATGGCAGCACAGGGAGGAGGAGGAGGAAGGCAAGACCTTGTGTTTCCTGCATACCTGTTGCCATTTCTAGGAACCTCCCTTACAAACCTCGAAACTCAGTCAGGACCGGGGACAGCTCCCGGCCTACTCTTCCTCTAAGGGTCGCTTTCTTTTCTGTCTCCTTAGCCATAATTTCACCCAGAGTGTCTCTCGGAGACCCTACCCTGAGTAATCCTCTGTAAAAATCTGAAGGGCAGGACTGAGCTCTCCCACTCTCATCCATAATTGATGGGGGAACCGGTTATGTCCACACTCACATCTTCCGTTTTCTTTTCCCAACCTCTGCATGAATCTGGGGTCTTCCATTCTCTCATTCAACCTCCCATGCCAGCTGACATCAGTCCTGTCACCCCTGTCCCATGAAAGCCACACTGTCCCCCTACTAGTCCTCCTTAATCCCATTCTTACCTTACCATTTTTCACTTCTGGCATATGTGGAGATGTTTCACATATTTTAGTCTTTTTTTCCTACCACATGGTGTCTGAGTGTCTACCTCCTCCTAGCCCTTCTCCCTTATAGCCTTCCCCACAACAAATGTAGTATATATAAGAGGAGATTGAGGGCCGGGCGTGGTGGCGCACGCCTTTAATCCCAGCACTCGGAGGCTGAGGTAGGAGGAGCGTTGTGAGTTCAAGGCCAGCTTGGGCTACAACGCGAGTGCAAGGCCGGCCTAAGCTACATAGTGCGACCCTGCCTCAAAAAACCAGGGCCAGGAGTTTGGCTCAGTGACTTAAATGCCTGCCCTGGCAGGTGCGAGGTTGTGAGTTCAATCCCAGGTGCCGCAAAAAAAAAAAAAAAAAAAAAAAGATTGAGGGCTTCTTAGCTTTTTTGATACTGATTGTGCCAGCGACCTACTGCATCTTGTTAGACAGCTCTTCATACCTGTTCCTTTGTCTTAAAATGAGATAATTCTTATTCAAAAGACTAACGTGGCATCTGACAAATAGTAAACGTTCAGTGTTCATGAAAGCAAATGGGATATGTAAAGAACAACTTTGTAAAGTTTAATAAATTAGAGCTGGGCGTGGTGACACACGCCTTTAATCCCAACACTCGGGAGGCTGAGGTAGGCGGAGCGTTGTGAGTTCGAGACCGGCCTGAACTACACACTGCGACCCTGTCTCAAAAAACTAGGGCCGGGAGTTTGGCTCAGTGGCTTAAGCGCCTGCCTGCCAGGTGTGAGGTTGTGAGTTCGATCCCCGGTGCCAAAAAAAAAAAAAAAAAAAAAAATCGATCCCCGGTGCCACCAAAAAAAACCAAACAAAAACAACTTTTTTGAGCTTTGTGACAACCCTATCAAAGCATACCACTATTAAAGTTCCGATTCTGCAGATAAGGAAACGGGGCATAGACTCATTCTTGAGCTACAGTACTCTGTAGCAAGTGGTCAAACACGATATTAAAATCAAGACAGTCCAGGGCCGGGGATTTAGCTCAGCGGCACAGCACCAGCACAGCACAGCACAATACCCAGTGCCAAAAAAAAAAGTCCGCAATGAGTTTAAAATTATCCAACACATATGAAATGTTTAGCGTGATCGGCGGATGGGAGCTACTCACACTGCAGTAGTGTCTTAGTGAGTCGGCTCCTCAGGGCAGATAGCGAAGGGGTAGAACCCCAGGGAGCCCAGCTCAGGCGGAGACCAGATCTACAACTCCCATAAGGCTCAGCGCCTTGCTCCAAGAAACTTCCGACTGGCCCCTTACGCTCCCGTCATTGGTTCTCTGTGGGTCATGGAGGCGGGGATTGGAGGGCAGGAGCGATGCTGGTTTAGGATTGGTAGTGTTGCACGCAGTCACACTTCAAGTCCGGAAGTAATCTCCGCAGATAGCCCCATGTGTTGTGCAGATAGTGGAGCTTGGAGGGGTTGGAGCAAACTAGGTGGCTCTGCGGCCGCCGCACAAAGCGATTCTGAGCCTTGGAGGGCTGATTCTGAGGGCGCAGGTATCTAAACTGGGCGAGGGAGCCCCTGCTGCACCCCACCTCCCAAGTCGTGCCACATGGAGTCTACGTTCAGCAGCCCGGCGGAGGCAGTCCTGCAGCGGGAGGCGGGCATCCCGGGACTGCTCACTTCGCTGGATGACCTCGACCGAGTGTACGAGCTGGAGCGAGTCACTGGATTTATCCGAGACCTAGGATGTCAACGGGTGAGGGCAGGCTTGGGGCGTGGTGATTCACTTCTTGAGATGGGTCGCCTAAAAGATAGGACTCTTGGAGGATTTCGTGAACACAGGGGAGTGGAGGAATCGGAGTCTGTCCGAGGAGCGTCGGCCACTGGCTACTCATTTCGTGGGACACAGTGCTCTCCCGGGACCAGTGACTGTTGAGTGGAGGCTCCAGGAAAACTTTCTTTTTTTTTTTTTTTTTTTGCGGCACTGGGGATTGAACTCACAACCTTGCGCTTGCCAGGGCAGGCGCTTAAGCCGCTGAGCCAAACTCCCCAGCCCTGGTTTTTTTGAGGCAGGGTCGCACTATGTAGCTCAGGCCGGCCCTACGCTCGTGTTGTAGCCCAAGCCGGCCTCGAACTCACAACGCTCCACCTACCTCAGCCTCCCGAGTGCTGGGATTAAAGGCGTGCGCCACCACGCCCGGCTAGGGAAACTTTCTTGTAAAGAGGCCTTCGGTGGAAATAGGGGACATGAAGCTCTTCCTAACTCCGTGGTTTACGCTTACAGGTGGCCTTGCAGTTCCCTGACCAGCTTCTGGGAGATGCAGGGACCGTGGCTGCACGACTGGAGGAGACTTCAGGGTCGAAGATGTTTATTTTAGGGGACACGGCCTATGGCAGGTGTGACCTTGGGTTTAAGTGGGCTAGGCCTGGGAATCCAGGCCTCATGGGATTTCCCTGCTCTGACAATTTCTCCCTCTAGTGTTTGTATTCTTTCATGTTGAAGGTAACTCCCCTTGTGGTGCTAGCAACCCTTAGAGACAAGATCTCCCTTCATGTCACCATTTTCTTCTCTGGAAATGTTTCCCATTGATGACAGTAATTAACCTCCAGGTGGGAACCGCTCTCACTGATGGTATCTCCACTGCAGCTGCTGTGTGGATGTACTGGGCGCTGAGCAAGCTGGAGCTGAGGCCCTTGTTCACTTTGGCACCGCCTGCTTAAGTCCCCCAGCCCGCCCGCTGCCCGTCATCTTCATTCTTGGCCAGCGTTCTGTGGCCTTGGAGCTCTGCGCCAAGGCCTTTGAAGTGCAGAACCCAGACCCGACAGCCCCTGTGGTGCTGCTGAGTGAACCAGCCTGTGCTCATGCCCTGGGTGAGGGGTTATACCTGCGCAAGAAGGAGGGGTGCAGCCGGGCGTGGTGGCGCACGCCTTTAATCCCAGCACTCGGGAGGCTGAGGTAGGTGGAGCGTTGTGAGTTCGAGGCCGGCTTGGGCTACAATGGGAGCACAAGGCCGGCCTGAGCTACATAGTGCGACCCTGCCTCAAAAAACTAGGGCTAGGAGTTTGGCTCAGTGGCTTAACCGCCTGCCTGGCAGGCGTGAGGCTGTGAGTTCAATCCCCGGTGCCGCAAAAAAAAAAAAAAGGGGGGGGTGGGCTTATGGCTGTATGACTTTATTTCCCCATTTTAGTATGCTCCCATAGAGCTCTTGGGCAAGGTCTTTGCTTTTGGGTAACTTTTAATCTCCTGGGGATGAGGGAGCTCCTGTTCTGCCAAACCCCAACCCTGACACCATCTTCTTCTCTTTTAGAGGCCTTGGCCGCTGTCCTGCGCCCTAAGTACCAGGACCTGCTTGTCTCCAGCCCTGCTCTTCCCCTACCATCAGGGTCCCCCAGCCCAGAGCCTGAGCCCCTGGAGCGTTTTGGGCGCCACTTCCCCCTGGCCCCAGGGAGGTGCCTGGAAGAATATGGTGCCTTCTATGTGGGGGGCTCTAAGTCTAGTCCTGACTCTGACCTTGACCCAGATCTGATCCGGCTGCTCTTGGGATGGGCACCAGAGCAGCCCTTCTTCTCCTGCTGCCCAGACACGGGACAGACCCAAGATGAGGGTGTCCGGGCTGGACGCCTAAGGGCACGAAGATGGTATTTGGTAGAGAGGGCCAGAGATGCCCACGTGGTAGGGCTGTTAGTGGGCACACTAGGTGTGGCCCGACACTGTGAGGCACTGGCACACTTGCGGAACCTGTCTCAGGCTGCTGGCAAACGTAGCTATGTGTTGGCTCTGGGGCGGCCCACCCCTGCTAAGCTTGCCAACTTTCCTGAGATGGATGTCTTTGTGCTGTTGGCCTGTCCTCTGGGTGCACTAGCCCCACAGCCTTCGGGTAGCTTCTTCCGGCCTATACTGACACCATGTGAGTTGGAGGCTGCCTGCAATCCTGCCTGGCCACCACTGGGCCTGGCTCCCTACCTCACGCATTATGCGGACTTGTTGCCTGGTAAGTGGTAGGGGATTGCCTTAGTGGGAAACTTGGGGCAGCTGGAAACTTGGAGTTGGGAGACCAGTATGGATTTCCTTTTTCCCTCCCTTCCAGGGTCCCCCTTCCACGTGCCCCTCCCACCACCTGAGTCAGAGCTGTGGGATACCCCAGATGTGTCACTCATTTCTGGGGAGCTTCGACCCCCACTTGGCTGGAGGCCTCTGAATGATCCTGGATGCTCTGCCCTGACCCCACGGCCCCAGCTGGAACTAGCTGAGAGCAGCCCTGCAGGTAAGTATGGAAGTCTCTACTCCTGCTGAAATCTTCTTTAGGTCCAGCCCAGTTTACCTGAACTCCCTTTCTCCCTCTACAGCCTCATTCCTTAGTTCCCGGAGCTGGAAGGGACTGGAGCCCCGTCTGGGTCAGACACCAGTGACAGAAGCTGTGAGTGGAAGAAGAGGGATTGCTATTGCTTACGAAGATGAGGGAAGCAGCTGATACCTTGTGGGGCCAGAGACACAGAGGGACTTAGGAGTTGTTGCTAGAAACTTTAGTGCTCCCAGCATCAACTTACATCCCAACAGGACCCTTGAAGGAGCCTGAATGGAGAGGGCAAGCCAGGTAGTGCCACACCGAAGATCAGATCCATGCCTGTCCTTTCCTGGCACTGGCCCCAGCCCTACCACATACTGGCCTAGTAAATGTCTGTTGTTTGACTGATGGAGGAAAGGGTTTAGGGACTTTCTTGAGGTTTTCTGGATACATCTGTCCCTGGAGCAGTCTGGGACCAGTGGCCAATTCCAGTTCCTGATCTGCAGTTGAGGGTTTGCCCTTATTCAAGGTCAGGTCAGGTGCTAGATCGTCCAGACCAGGTTTCTCAACGTCGGCACTGTTGACATTTTGGGTCAGGTAATTCTTTGTTGTGCAGGCTGACTTGTGTGTGACAGGATGTTTAGCAGTAACCATGGGCTCTGCCTGCTAGACATCAGAAGTGCCCTTCCCTAGTCGTGACAAATGACATCTTCAGACATTGGCAAATGTCCCCTATTGGGGCATAGCTGCTAGCTGGAAACCACTGATCTAGACCTGTATTGTCTAGGGTGGTAGCCACTAGACAGATATTTAAATTTAAATTAATTATATTAGAAGCTCAGTTTCTCAGTCAAACTGACTTCAAGTACTTACATAGGTGCATGAGAAGACAGCTACAGGACATTTCCAGCACTGCAAATAGTGCTGTTGGATAGTCCTGTCTACACTGATTTGAACTTGTTTCTCAAGGTACAGAAATTCAAATAAACCAAATATTTTTTCTCCTTCTGTTTCTTTTTTTTTTTTTTTTTTTTTTTTTTTGCGGCACCAGGGATCCAACTCACAACCTCGCACCTGCCAGGGCAGGCTCTTAAGCCACTGAGCTAAACTCCCGGCCCTAGTTTTTTGAGGCAGGGTCACACTATGTAGCTCAGGCCAGGCTTGTACTCGCGTTGTAGCCCAAGCTGGCCTCAAACGCACAACGCTCCTCCTACCTCAGCCTCCCGGGTACTGGGATTAAAGGTGTGTGCCACCACGCCCGGCTCTTCTGTTTCTTTTTATTTATGAAACAGTCAGAGGTGAATTGTATTTAAGCAGATTCCTGTCCTGACAGTCAAGTTGGGAAGAGAGACGGTTATATACACAATGACCACATAGCAGAACAGTGCTCTCTCTGAAGAGGCAAGTCCCAGTGGCAGCTGGATCCCACACAGACACATGATGAGATGCTACAATGTTCAACAGAATGGGCAAGAAGTGCTTTGAAGAAGGCAGCAAAGACTGGAGGGAAGTTACACAGTGAGCCAGAGAAGCAGAGGAAACAAATGTAAGGGCAGTGAGGCAGGAGTGTGGCTGGCATGTTCAGGTAATAGGGTAGTATGGCCAGACGGAGGAGAGTGGAGGGTTCCCTCCTGAGGTGGGAAATGAGGGACATGGGAGTTGCGCTGGTAGGCCAACGAGGGAATTTTGTCTTTTATTCTGAGTGAAATGAGAACCACCCAGGCATTTAATCAGGGGAGTGACGTGGCCTTACTGAACTTCGGCAAGGCTCACTAGCAAGCATTGTGGGAACCCAGAGCGTGCCTGCCACGCTGGTGTCAGGAAAGGCGTCCTGGAAGGATGACCTCTGAGGACCAGGAGGTGGTTGGTGGTCAGGCAGTGGGCGGCCCCGAACCGGCCTGCTTTAGGCAGAGGAAACCTTCTGGCACCTCCCTGGTTGCCAGGGAGAAGCTGAGGGCTCAGCTCTGATTGGAGGGCCAACGCAGGCTCAGGAGGGAGCCGGTGGAGAGGTGGAGAGACGCGACGTGCTCTGGATTCTCAGACCTGAGTGCTCCAGTGCCTTCCTGAGGCCTGACTACAACTACCACAATGCTCGGCGTGGCCGGCCGCGGCGCAGCGTAGGGCCTGGCGCGGGGTCACGTGGGGCTGGAGTGTCACGTGGGTGCATCAGGTGATACTGCGGGGCGGGGGGACACATTGCGGGGCGGACGGTGGACGCAGGGACGCGGTTTAGCTGTGCCCGGCCGATCCGATCCCCGCCGTCGTCGCCGCCATGACGGGGCTAGCGCTGCTCTACTCCGGAGTCTTCGTGGCCTTCTGGGCCTGCATGCTCGTAGTGGGTGAGGCCGGGCCCGGGCGGGCGGGCGGGCGGAGCATCAGGGCCGGAACTAGCCGGACTAAAGCCGTGCGAGGAAAGGGAGCCACCAGGAGCATCGGGACCCAGCGCGGACCTCTGCCCCGGGCTCAGACTTGCTCCCCGTCTCTTGGGGCCTCTGATTCCGACCGGAGAGGCCACGGCTTCAACTGCTTGAGGGGCGCGGGCAGCAGTAGGTCGGGGTAGCGACAGCAGCACCAGCCCCCTTCTTCCTTTACCGCATCTCCCTGCTGTCGTCCCTTACTTGTTCTCCTCCGGCCTGCGGGTCACGAGCAGGCAGCTCCGGTTCCTCTTTCCCGTAGTTTTGCCCTTCCCCATTCACAGCTTGTTGGGTAAACAGCGATTTGGACTGGGCGGGCAGGATCCCGTAGGTCCTAGAAGGAGCTCCTGCTCCTTCCCACTTTTCCTCCAGCTTATTTCGGCCTATTGTGGCGTGCTTTTGGAGGGGCTTGGGTCGTGGTGTCATTGAGGGGCGGTGTTACTGAGGGAGTGACAGAAAATGGAAGCCTGAGCAAGGGTGGGGAGAGCCCAAGGACTGTCCCTTGCCTTGGGTGTAGGTGGTCCGTGAGCTGGGCAGTACTTGTCCAGGCTGAGGAGCTTCTCCTAATAGAGCAGTCCGTGTAACTTTTTTTCCTCACTGCTGCAGGAATCTGCTACACCATATTTGACTTGGGCTTCCGCTTTGATGTGGCATGGTAAGAGAGGGCACCACTAGCAGCTGCCATGTAGGACAGGGACATTTGAGCGATACAAAGTCTGTTGTTGCAGCATCTCAAGCTGGTGGGGCTAGGGAGGGTGGGAGGCCAAGGATTTTTTTTTTTCCCCCGGCACCGGGGATTGAACTCACAACCTCGCACTTGCCAGACAGGCGCTTAAGTCACTGAGCCAAACTCCCGGCCCTGGTTTTTTGAGGCAGGGTCGCACTGTGTAGCTCAGGCCGGCCTTGCGCTCATGCTGTAGCCCAAGCTGGCCTTGAACTCACAACGCTCCTCCTACCTCAGCCTCCCGAGTGCTGGGATTAAAGGTGTGCGCCACTACGCCCCGCGAGGCCAAGGGTTTTGTGCCCCCTTTCTGAGCAAAGTTGAATTGCTTTCTTCCCTGTTTCCACATCAGGTTCCTGACTGAGACTTCCCCCTTCATGTGGTCAAACCTGGGCATTGGTCTGGCAATCTCCCTGTCTGTGGTTGGGGCAGCCTGGTGAGTGTTGGGATAGTGGGACGGAGGAGCAAGACTGAGTCATGGCAGGTGGTATCACTGGGTTTTTAGTCATCCTGAGGGCAGTGACAGCTTGGGCTCTGCTTATCAGTTCCTTTTACTTCCACCAGGGGCATCTATATTACAGGCGCCTCCATAATTGGTGGAGGTGTGAAGGCCCCCAGAATCAAGACAAAGAACCTGGTCAGGTAAGCATATGTGCCAAACCTAGTTGTAAAGCTGGGCTTGGTGGCACATACCTGTAATCCCAGCACTGGGAAGATAGGAGAATCTCAAGGAGTTTGAGGCCAGCCTGAACAGAATAGCAAGACCCTGTCTTAAACACACATACAAGAAAACAAACAAAAACTAGCTGTAGAGGGGACTGCCTGTGTCTGATGACATACTGCTTCTAACCAGCCTTCTGCTAGGTTGGAGGTCAGAGTTGAGGAAAGGTTGCTGGGGAGTCTCTGGGGAGGAAAGTTGATTTCTTTCTCATTCTTTTCTCTTCTCCACCCCCTACTCTTATCTCCACCATTATCACTAATAGCATCATTTTCTGTGAGGCTGTGGCCATCTACGGCATCATCATGGCAATTGTGATTAGCAATATGGCTGAGGTAAGGAAAAGCTGGGTGCAGGTGGGCATCTATTCCATTGTGTGTACACATCCCTAAGAGACCGGGGGAGGAGAGGCAGGTGCATAATGAATGGTTTCTAATTACTTTTGCCTCCCTTAGCCTTTCAGTGCCACTGACCCCCATGCCATTGGCCATCGAAACTACCATGCAGGTAGGTGGGTATGTGTATGAACATGAAAACTGGGGCTTCACACTTCCCTTCCTCCAGCCTCCCAGCTTTTACCTCTCATTTTGATATTCTTTCAGCTACTTTGGCCTGCTTTGCCGAGTTGGGTTGGGAATTGTCCACATTAGACTCTGTTGGGCTCATGTCTTCATCTCCCCCTATTCCTGGCTTGGCCTCATTGAGCCTCTGTCTTCCCCAGGCTACTCCATGTTTGGGGCTGGACTCACAGTGGGTCTGTCTAACCTCTTCTGTGGAGTCTGCGTGGGCATCGTGGGCAGTGGGGCCGCCCTGGCTGACGCTCAGAACCCCAGCCTCTTTGTAAAGATTCTCATCGTGGAGATTTTTGGCAGTGCCATCGGCCTCTTTGGCGTCATCGTTGCAATCCTTCAGGTGCTGGATCCCCCTGGGGAGCCTTTGTGTCCTTGATTCCCATCCATCTTTACCCACTGTCCAGAGGAGCCCAGCTTCTCGCCTTCTCTACCCATAACTGTAAAAACCGTGGAAAGTTTCCACCACCTCATTCCCATCTCTTGGTTCTTCTTTAAGGCTTTCAGTTTGTTTTTGTCCCTGTTTTTTTTCTTGTCGCTTTGTATGTATACATCTCTCAGTTCCTCTGTTTTGTTTGCTGTTTTGTTTATCTTGTTATCCTTTTTCTGTCTGCTGTTTCTAGAAATACAGATGAGACCTTTGTGGTCTATACTGGTTTGAGATCTTAACTGTATCCATCTGTCTTTTTGTGTTTATGTCTCAGGCTCTATGTATATCTCTATCTATGACATGCTTATCAGTAGGACAGCATGTCTGAATTGTGTGTCTTGTCTACCTGATGGTATGTGGGTTTGTAACTAAAGATCAACCTGAGGATCTGTTGTAGTGTGACTGAGGTTCTTGATTGGGTTGGCTCTTGTTGTCTAGCACAGTCCATATGACATTTCTCTCCATCTTTTCCACAGCCTAACTCAGTGGTCCCTGTTTATGTCTGTCCTGGTCTGGTCACCTATTACGATATGTCTGTTCAGTGATGGGGGTTGCAGGGTTTGATTTTGTCATGGTCACTGTCTTATCTATTCCTCTGTTCCTACCTGATTTCTCCCATTCTTCTTTTTCAGACCTCCAGAGTGAAGATGGGTGACTAGATGATATGTGTGGGTGGGGCCGTGCCCTGCCCTTATTTATTGCTGGTTTTCCTGGGGCAGCTGGAGCTGTGCCCCTTAGCCTTTCGGGAGCTTGGTGTTCAGGGTCTCCTGCACTCATCTCTCACTGTCGACTTGGAGGCACTGCAGTCTGGGCTGAATCATTAGGGTGGGGAATGGGCTGCTGATGGTGACTGTGCAAGCTGTACACCTGTGTCCCCCACCTCCACTCCAACCCGTCCTCCCAGTGTTTGTGAAATAAACGTGGTATTTGTCAGAGTAAGTGCAGCTTCTGTTGCCCTTTTGCGCCACCTTTCACAGAGGAGGGGTACAGAGCCTTGTACCTCAACCTCATGCTGAGCCCTTGCCAGCTTTCTGTCTGTACATACCTTTGCTCTGGACAGAACTAACTCCTGGGTTAGGAGGGCTCAGTACTGTGGTATGAACTCTGTAGTCTCACATTTTTGTTGAAGGGAAGAAGGGAACCACTGAGAGATGTATCTCAGTGTTTGTACCTGGGGTCCTCCTAGCTACATGTTCTCCAGGTCCACTGGGCCCATATTGACAGCTGCTACCGGGCTCTACCCTTAAACATACCATACCTTGTCCCTGGGGCTTGGAGTCTTATCTTTTGCTTCCAGTCCACAATCCTGCCCCATCTCCCAGGGACCATGGCTGTGGTTCTCAGTCCTAAGGCCCTGTCAAGTTCTGCCCACTCCTATCCCATTTCTGATTGTCTCCAAATCTTACCCAAATGCCCTCTCCCTTAAAAGCCCCAACCACCTCCAACCTACACTTAACAGTCCCGCCCGACCTGCACCCTCCCTCCACTTGAGTGGGCATGTTTGACCCTGAGGGGCAGATCTTCAATTGTGTCCCCTTTAGCGATGACATCCCTAGCTCCCTGCTGTAGTTGGCCCAACCTCCAGGCTCTGTTCCCACTTATCAATAAGGGGGTTGGCCAATCTACACCCTCTTTCGGGTCTGATGTGTTAACTGAGATTTTGGAGGAACCTGACCGATGCCCTGCGCTCCTCTCAGGTTCCTGGCCTTCGTGCCGCTGCCGACTGGGCGACTGGGCCACTATCCTTCGCTGGCAGTGGCAGGCGTCGGGCTGGCGCGCAGCGCGTGCAGGCGCACTGGAGGCGGGGACCGCGGGGGCGCGCGCGGGCGCGCCGGCCGGGCCTGCCCCTCCGAGGCACCGTAGCGCGGGAGGGAGGCGGCGGCGCTGTGGTCCGTCGGTCCGCCGGTCCGTGGGTCTACCCGGCCGCCCGGCCCCGCCCTGCCCCCCGGGGCGGCTCGGCTCCATGGCCCACGGCGGTGGCGCCGGAGGGAGGCGGCCCGAGGGCCTGGGGGACCGCTGACCCGGCGGTGGGAGGCGGCGGGGCCGGGCCATGGGGGAAGGAGCCGTCCGAAGCTGCTGGAGCCGGGAACCCTGCCCGAGCTGGAGCGGCGTCCCCTGCTGAGCCCCGAGCGCCGGGTGAGAGGAGGGCGCGCGCGGGCCCCCCACCCCACACCCCGCACCGCCCAGGGCCCGACCTTCCAGACCCGGCTGCGCTGGGGGCAACCCGAGCTCCACCCGGTGAGAGGCGCGGGCGGCAGCCCCCGGCCTGCCTTCACCTCACCCCACCCCCATCTCTCGGCTCCCCTTCTGGGCTTCTCTGCCCGCCCCCAGCCAGCTTCGCTCATTGTCCTCGCTCGCCCCGGCCTCGTGGCGGAGGGGAGGGGGTCCGATCACTTCTCCCCTTGTCCTCGGCCCCAGCCCACAGCCTGGCTCACCCTCCTCCACGTACCCCCCAGGCTCCACACCCACTCGGTCTTTGCTGCCTCCCCCATCCCGGGGTGCCACGTGTTCAGTCTCCCAGCCCCGCCTAGGCCCACCCCTTCGCCTGGTGGCCGGCTGGACCCAGAACTCCTGCCCCAGAGGGAGGGGTGGGAATGCTTGCACGTGGGTCTGGGTATGAGCTGCCTGGATGTGTGGTTGTGTGAATCCTGGAGCAGGGTTTTGTTGTGTCTTGTGCGTTACTGTCACCCGGGTGTGTCTGTGATTGTGTATGTAGTTGTGTGTGAGTGTGGGTGACAACTGCTGGGACCAGGGCTGTCCCTGTGATGCTCTGTCTGTGGGAGTGAAACTCGCCTTGTCTCTGGAGCACTGGCAGAAGTGGTTGCTGCCCTGTTGAACCACAGCCTTATCCATGGCCCAGGCAAGTCCCTCTCTGCCTTCTGGACAAGTGTTCCCCTCCGGGGCCCAAACAGACCCTGTTCTGACAATCACAATCAGCTGGGCTGGCCATGATCCAAATCTGGCCTTCAGATCTTAGAAGAGAAGTATTTTCTGCCCCACCCTGTAGTTTGACCACTTGCTTCAGTGGGAAGGGATCCCACAAATATTCTGACCATATTTGGGTCCCCCTGGATGCTAAGGACCACTTCCCAGCCTGGTCCCAGTTGGCCTGGCTTGCTTGCTGCTGGGACCTGAATGATCAAACCACTGCCCACCATGGCTCCGGGAAGGACTAAATGAAGTCATGAGTACACAGTGATCCTGCATGGTAGGTACTCAGTAAGTAGTCACTGTCCCCAAGCCATGAGCCCTGGGTTAAAGATGCTGCCCTGTGGGTTATCTGTTCTCTAGGGCACAGGTGCACATACAAGTGTGTAGGTAAATGGTTTTCTGTGCTTAGGTACAAACCTGTGTGATCAGAGTTCACATGTCGGTGTTCCTGGGACTACATGTGTGTACAGTTGTGCAGTGTGTGTGCCTGAGTGTGAATGTACATGTGTCAGGGATGACAAGGAATGTAAATGCGTGTGTGTGCAGGTTAGTGCTGGGCATGCCTGAAGATAGGTGCACAACGAGTTGCAGCACCTGCCTGGGTGTGTCTGCAGGTAGAATGAAAGTCTGTGAGTACCAAAGGGTATACGCAGGTAAGTGTGAGACAGTGGGCCTGTGAGTGCGAGCTGCTGGGGCAGAGGCGAGTGGGCGGCCTTGCCTATCCCACCCTGACCTGCAGGGTTTCTTTTTCTCCCTCCCTGGTTAGGCCAGCAGCCGGATGCCTGGGCCCATTGGGCTGGCCGGTGGCCGCCTGCGGGATGAGCAGGCTGCTGGGGGGGACGCTGGAGCGTGTCTGCAAGGCTGTGCTCCTTCTCTGCCTACTGCACTTCCTCGTGGCTGTTATCCTCTACTTTGATGTCTATGCCCAGCATCTGGCCTTCTTCAGCCGCTTCAGTGCCCGTGGCCCTGCTCGTGTCCTCCACCCGGCAGCCAGCAGCAGCACCAACTGCTCTCGGCCCAACGCCACTGCCCCCAGCTCTGGGCTCCCTGAGGTCCCCAGTGCCCGGCCTGGCCCTACGGCTCCTGTCCTGCCACCCTGTCCTGACTCTCCACCTGGTCTTGGTGAGCCTGTAGGGCAGGACCTGCCTACAGGGGTGGGAGAAGGGTCTGAGCAGTGTGACTGGGGGATTGGAGCCTTGACCCATGGAGGTGTCGAGGACTAGGACTGTTAAAGGAGGGCTGTTCTTGGGGTTCCATTGCCCACCTCCTGAGGGCTGGTGTCCTGGATTCTGGCAAAGGCCCTGATTCCTGACACCATCCTGCCTGCAGTGGGTCGACTGCTCATTGAGTTCACCTCACCCATGCCCCTGGAGCGGGTACAGAGGGAGAACCCAGGCGTGCTCCTGGGTGGCCGCTATACACCGCCTGACTGCACCCCAGCCCAGACAGTGGCGGTCATCATCCCCTTTAGACACCGGGAGCATCATCTACGCTACTGGCTCCACTATCTGCACCCCATCTTGAGGCGGCAGCGGCTACGCTACGGCATCTATGTCATCAACCAGGTGTGTGGTCCCTGGCTGGACACTAGCCCTTGCAAAGCCCGCATGCACCAGTGGGTGCGCCTGCTCAGGGTATGGGGGCTTATGTGCCTGTTTGTACATAGGTGGGGATGAGGGGCATCTGTGGGTTCCTGCCTGCCCATGGCTGTATGGGTATGTGACTGCCCAGGGGCACGATGGGTATGTTTTTCAGTGTGTGCAGGAAGGTTTGTGTGTATGTGAAGGAGTATGTGAAGTGGGTATTGGCACAAATGCTTGCAGTTATGCATAGCCTCAGAAAGAGAGTGAACCCTATTGTTTGCATTTGGCAGGCCCTGTCTCATGGTGGTAGAGGCCTGGAGTACACTATTAGGAGGCTCTGTTGAGGGCCCCAGGAAGACAGAGTTATACCTTGAAAGAGAAATGAAGCCTAGAACCCTTTGGGGGCAATGCTGACCAGAGCTTAGGACAGGGGACTCAAAGCAGTATCTTACAACTGCTGTGGGGCTAGCTAGGGTGGCTAATAGGTCCAGAAGGGTCTGATACAGGTTTTCCATTCCCATAGAGAGTGTCTAGACTCAGAAATGGATCCCCGTAGACTCTGGTAGAGTGATATATGATTGGAGTTGGAACAGGGAACCATGGGAATACAGAAGGGCCCTGGAGTTGGGATGCATTTGTTGAGATAGGTCTTGAGGGATGAATAGGCAGCAGCAGGTAGAGGCACAAAAGGAGGCAAGCGTTCTAGGCCGAGGGACCTGGGGGACCCAGGACTTAGCGGGACAGCTGGCCTTGTGTGTTTGATAACTATTAACAGAGTGGGGGCTGGGTAGCAAAGATTAGGCTGGAGGAATTGGTGGAGATCAAATCAAAAAGGTCTTGGGAGACACGTTAAGCAGTTGAATTATAGCCTGAAGGTGGTGGGACTCCATTGTTTCAAGGAGGGAGTGATGTATATGATTGCTTTTCAGAAAGATTGCTGTGGTTGTATATGGAGAATAGATGGAAGGGGAGGCCAAAGGCAGGGTGACCTGTTAGGGAGAGATTGTGATGGCCAGGAAAGAGATGGTGACTGTGCGGTCATTGTGGGGCTAAAGGAGAGATGTCACACAGTAATAGAGAAAAATGAGAGAGGTCAAGACAATACAACAGTCTTGGTTGTTAGCTGTGTGGATGAGTAAGACAGGGAACACAGGAGCTGGGCCATGTGAGGAGACTGTGGAACCTGTCTTGCCTAGGAGAGTTGCAGAGCTTGAGGTAAGTGCAGGGGCATTCTTTAGGCAGTTAGTCGATGATTTTGGACTTAGGTCTATAGTGGAGAGAAGGACTGGGGAGCATCATGCCCCTAGAGCTAGGATGTGATAGGGAAAAGCCAACACGGAAGGGTTATGTGGAGAGAGAGAAGCTACTACAGACACCAGGAAAACTGACCAGAGGGTGGCAGGAGAACCAGCAGAGTGGGTATCCCAGAAGCTCAGCAGTCAGTGTCAGGAAGGAAACATGGCAGCTGCTTTAGCATTGTGGGGGAGTCAGGAGGGATGTGGACCGAGAAGCGTCCAGTGGATTTAGTAACAAGGTGGGCTCAGTGAGAGCCATTTCAGGGGCATGATGGGGGTGGAAGCAGATTGCAGTGGGTTGAAGAAGGAATTGGATTTGACAAAATAACTGATTGGAGACAACTCTTTTTAAAAAAAATAAAATAAAATCTTTGCCAAGAAGGGAAGGCGAAAGGTAGGGTGGTGGCTGGAGGGAGATCTGTTTTTTCTTTCTAGGGAGAGAATTGAGCATGTTTATGAACCATGTGAGAGAAACCTAGGACTCCTGGCTGGTGAGAGAGGCCAGAAGGAATGCTGATGAGCCAGGAGGAATTGGACAGTCCCTCCGAGGGCTGGTGGAAGAGAAGGTGCAGGAGAGGGAGGGAAGGGCTGGTGGGGCTGCGCAGATGACGGGAGCAGCTCTCACCCCTCAGGCTCAGGCTTGGCTGGTGTAGAGGAGAGGCCCACTCGCACACTGCTCTCCAGGAGCATCAGCTTCAGTCTTCGTTGGGGCAGGGGTGCAGGCGCTGGCTCCTCGAGTCAAACCCTGCCTCCTCTGTCCGGGACGTAGTGTGTGGGACTGTACAGCCAGGATCCCCACAGCCTATTTCTCAGGGCTCGCACCAGGATGAGATTGCCGATAGCCTTCTGCTTGTCATGGTCTCAGAAACTCCCAAGGGATTGGATGTGGACAGAAATGGGCCAGAGGGGGGGTGCCTGAGGATGGGTGGCTCAGTCCCCACAGCTTCTGCCTCGTAGACACTGGTCATTTGGGGCATTCATTGTTTGTCTCACTTTGTGACTGTAGGCTCAGCAGGAATAGAGTCCAGGGCTGCTCTTCTCTAGAATCCCCACTGGCACAAAGGAGATGCCTGGCACAAAGGAGAAGGCCACAGGGCGTGTTTGAACGGGTGAATGAGATGAGAGCTCTAAATAATGATTTAAGTGGACCTGGGTATAAACGGAGCCCATAGGAGGCAGTGAGTAATTGTACTGGGACCAGGGGGTTTGAGCCTTTCCAGACATGAGTTCAACAAGCAGAGGCAGGCATTCTCGGCAATGGGAATTACTTGTCCTAAGGCCTGGAGATGAGAAAGGGTCTGGTATGTTTGGCAGCTACTGAGGAACAAAGTGTGGTTGGGCGGTAGGGTCAGAGGCAGTGGCCAGAGGGGAAACTGCAAGTGAGCTATGCAAAGCCTCTGAAGGGCAGATCTAAGTGAGAAACTGGACTTGGATTCTGGAGAATCTAAGGGAACCCTACAGGGAAGGAGGGCCTGAGTGGCCTCTGGAGAACACTTTGGGAAGGGGCGAAGTTGCAGGTATTTGCTGGCCATGGGCCCAGAGTGACCTGCCCCTCACCTCCAGCATGGTGAGGACACCTTCAACCGGGCCAAGCTGCTCAATGTGGGCTTCCTGGAGGCATTGAAGGAAGATGCTGCCTACGACTGCTTTATCTTCAGTGACGTGGACCTAGTCCCCATGGATGACCGCAATCTGTACCGCTGTGGTGATCAGCCCCGCCACTTTGCCATTGCCATGGACAAGTTTGGCTTCCGGTGAGGTGCTCCTCTCAGCTAGACCCGGACCTCCATGCCCCTCCTTCACCTGGGAACTCACTCCGAGCTCTAGCGCCCTGCTGCTGGCCCCTGACCCATGGCCTACATCCGTCAGGCTAGGACAGGACCTCTCTGGGCCCCTGACTTTACCTTCTCCCTGTTCTCCCCACACTGTCTCTGATCTCTTGCAACCCTTACTGACACCTGCCCTCCCGTGCCATAGGCTGCCTTATGCTGGCTACTTTGGAGGTGTGTCAGGCCTGAGCAAGGCCCAGTTTCTGAGAATCAATGGCTTCCCCAATGAATACTGGGGCTGGGGTGGTGAGGATGACGACATCTTTAACAGGTGAGTAGAGAGGTTTGGGAGAAGGCCGGGTGGGTGAGGGGTGAAGTGCAGACTGCATGGGGCTCCTTGCCCTTCCTGGTGCCTGCTCCAGTCCATCTGTCCCCATTCTCAGGATCTCCCTGACTGGGATGAAGATCTCACGGCCAGACATCCGAATAGGCCGCTACCGCATGATCAAGCACGACCGGGACAAGCATAACGAGCCCAACCCTCAGAGGTGACCCCTCCAGCACCCTGATCCCAGGTGTCCCTTATCCCTTACTCCCTAGAGGTGACTTTTTAGTATACCCAAGTCTTGACCCCAAGTGTCCTCAATCCCTGACCCTCTAAAAGTGGTCTTGAAGTATCCTTGACCCTTGAGAGGTGACCTAGAGGCTGCAGATCGATGACCTCTGACTCTCCAGCACTCCCTATGCCCCTCCCCCAGATATCTCTCACCCCTGGCCTAATTCCTAGAGGTGACCAGAATTTAGAGTCAGGTCTCAGATTGTCATTAAGTAGTTCCATTCCCAGCCAACTGTGGTGGCACACACCTGTAATCCCAGCTGAGGGGAGGCTGAGGCAGGAGGATCACCATGAGTACGAGGCTGGCCTGGGCTACATAGTGAGTTCCAGGCCAGTCTGAACTACACAGTAAGACCCTGTCTTAAAAGGCCTGGGGAGATAGCTCGGTGGGTAAAGCGCTTGCCTAGGATGTACAAGGCCTTAGGTTCAATCCCCAGTACCACCAAAAACAAAAAAACTGAAGGGAAAAAAAAAAGTAATTCCATTCCCACTGGTGCCCTTGAAGACCTCACCTGTGCCCTTGCATGACCTCGGCTTCTCCTGGCCTTACCAGAGGTGATGGGGTGAAAGAGGGTGTTTTCTGGGCACAGCAAGGATTGGAGAGCCAGCACCAACCCCTCTGAGACCAGAGGAGGCAGCTCCGTCTCTTTGGGGGTGACCACATTTGCTTTCTGGAGCAGGTTGGGAGAAGGGCTTGTGAAATACTGACAAGGATTTCCTAACTGCAGGCCTTCTGGGGATGGGAGACCCAGAGCAGCCATACCCAGTCTCTGTCCTCTGACAGCACATGGTGCACGTTCTAGGCAAGGAGACAGCAGGCAGAGCAGCAGGTGAAGGGAGCAAAGTGCTGTCTTGGCAGAAGAGGGAGTGAAGGTGGGAGGCTTCCCGGAGGAGGTGAGGGCAGAATGGACTTTGAAAAGAGTCATTTATTCCACAAATACTTGTCTTACGCCTACCTTGGGCACAGTGCCGTATTCACCAAGGCTAAAGGGGAAGGCCACTGTAGATGAAGGAGATGTGTTTGTAAGAGTTTGGAATGTGAATATGTGTAGAATATACTGAGACTCCTCTAAACTTTCTTTTTTTCCCAGTACTGGAGATTGAACTGAGGGCCTTTATGCTGAGCTACAACCCTGACCTTTTCTTTTGAGACAGGGTCTTATTTGCTCTTTGTCTTATTTGGTTGGGCCCAAACTTGTGATCCTCCTGCCTCAGCCTCCCAGAGTGCTGGGATTATAGGCAAGTACCACCACACTTAGCTTTTTTTGTTTTTTTTGAGGTAGAGTCTCATGTAGTCCAAACTGGCTTCAGACTCACTCAACTCCCAAGTGCTGGGTTGTAGGTGTGTACCACCATGCCCAGTTTAAACTTTTGGTTTTAGGATGGGAAAAGGCTAGAAGTGGCAGCAGAAGGCAGTTAGTGCTGAGGGCTTAGGGTCTTGAGTATAAGACTAGGAGTTTAACCTTTGACCAGAGGGACTGGGAATAACAGTAGCTTTGAGCAGTGAATGGCAGGCTTAGGTTGGTGTTTGGAAGGCTCACACTTTTTTTTTTTGGTCTTTTTGAGGATCCCACTATGCAGTTCAGGCTGGTCTTGAGCTCACTTGGTAGCCCAGGCTGGTTTTGAACTTGCAGCGATCTTTCTGCCTCAGCCTCCCGAGTGCTGGGATTACAGGCATGTGCCACCACATCCGGCTTGGAAGGTTCACTCTTTTTTTTTTTTTTTTGGTACCAGGGATTGAACTCACAACCTCGTACTTGCCAGGCAGACGCTTAGGCCACTGAGCTAAATCCCTGGCCCTGGAAGGTTCACTCTTAAGAGGTCAAGGAAGGTGAAGCACTCACCCAGAAGCTGGGTAGAGCCAGAGAAGATGTACCTGAAGGGACTGATGGAGACAGTGGGCAAGGACCTATGGGGCTACTATGCCCCTGGTTTAGACAGCAGACTTTCTGCTCCGAACTAAGGATGTAGGAACGGGTGGCATGGATTGCACTACTGATGCAGGGGTTGGAGACTGGCAGAAATGTGGGACTCTGGAGAGTCCTGGGTGCTGAGATACAAAGAATGCATTCAGATAAATACAACTAAGGTCAAACTGTGTAGCTGCACACAGTGTAATCCTAGCATTCTAGGAGGCTGAGGCAAGAGAATCACTTCAACTACAAGGCTAGCCTGAATTACACAGTGAGACCCTGTCTTATAAATACATAAATTTTAAAAAACATTAAACGAAAAAAAAACATTAAATGGGGGGATAGGGTGATAGGGTTATAGCTCAGTGCAAAGGCTCTGAGTTCGCTCCCCAGCACCACAAATAACAAAACAAAAATTATGGTCAGCAGAGAAGGGTTCCATCTTGGGGAGGAAGGCTGAGGGAGATTGTGCAGGTCTGGGAGGCCTCGGGAGGGGCCTGTGCTGAGCTCAGGAGGACCGGAAGGCTCTGACAGTTGGGGTGAGGGAGCGGAGCTCCTGTGAGTTCATATTAGAAGCCTTCGTCCTGCTGCACGAATAGCCTCCCTGGGTGTCCTCACAGCAGTGATGTGTGCTTAGGTGTGGAAATAGCCAGACAGCAAGTAAGATGTAGGTGAAAGACTGAATGGGGGTTCTGTCTACTTGGCTGCCTTTTTGAAGTTTTTGTTTTAAAATAAACTTTATTTGAGGTTTATAACAATGTTACGGGATACATACTACCTAGTTGCTTTTGGCTCAAATCTAGTTTTGGATTCTTCTCCCTCAGTCTGCACACCTAGGTCACCAGCAATTCACGTCCCCTCAAACACATTTGAATCCGTGTGCTTTCCCACTCCCTACCTTTATCTTAACCTAGTCCACCTCTCAGATCTCCCTGGGCTGCTGCGTGGGTTTCCTTGCTTCCTTCTTGGCCTTCTACAGCCCATCCCCCCCCCCCAAAAAAAAACTGGCCTAAGATTCCGTGTCCTCTCAGAATAAAACATGAGCTGCTTACTCTGTCGTACAGAGCTCTGCTCAAACTTCCCACCTAGTCTTCTGCTTCCTCCGTGGCCTGTGAAGGTCTAGCAGTGCAGCTGCGCTTGGGGGAAGCATGCACTCCGACCTCTGCCTATGATGCTCTCACTCTGCTCTTGGCTCAGTGTCACACATTACTTCCCGGGCAGCCATCTTGTTCCCGTAGCACTCTCGTTCCCTTGCCTGCTTTCTGTTTCCCCAGGTGAAGTGGACTTGCTCTAAGAGAAAGGGCCTTGTTTGTCCTCATGGCTGCATGCTGGTCCCCAGAGGACAGACAGCCTGGCTGATGGGGCAGGAGTGACTAAAGGAGAGGAACGGAGCAGATGGCACAGGTTGGGGAGTCATAGCGATGCATCTGACACAGGACACGTATTTGAGGTGCCTTGTGTCTGAGTCTAAGGCTTACAGGAGGTCTGTGCTGAGAGGCTTGTGAGGGTATCACATTTCTGTTTTCTGAAGGAAGTGGGTGAGTTCTCTGTCTTAGGGGCAGATCCAAGAGTAAAATGCTCCTGTCGAGTCACCCCTGGAAGGAGCAGGAGGGCTTGATCCTTGGCCCCAGAGATTCCACAGTGAGTTTGGATGTTTGCCCTTATGTGGACCCATTTCCATCCTCTCTAGGTTTACCAAGATTCAAAACACGAAGCTGACCATGAAGCGGGATGGCATTGGGTCAGTGCGGTACCAGGTCTTGGAGGTGTCTCGGCAACCACTTTTCACCAACATCACGGTGGACATTGGGCGGCCCCCATCGTGGCCCCCCCGGGGCTGACACTGACCGACCGAGGTGCTTGGTGCCAAGGAATGCCCACCAGAGGACTGACTGACAGCGTGGCTGGCACTGTTCTGGTGGGGAGACCCCGAACTGAGACTGTGGGCTGTTTTCTGAGGGTCTTCCATAGACCTGCCAGCTGCACCTAGAAGTTTCAGAACCCACTTTGAGGGGCGTGTGGTCTGGGCAGGCCCCTCAAGTGTGGCCCTCTCTGGGGTCAGCCCTTCTTCCTGCCCTAATTCCCCCAGCCCAGCCCCCTCACTGTCAGGGTCGGGCCAGCCCCTGCACTGCCTCACCGAGTGGCTTGGACTAGGTCACTCCACCTCTCTGTGCCTCAGTTTCCCCCCCTTGAGTCCCCTAGGGCCTGGAAGGGTGGGAGGTATGACTAGGGGGCAGTGTCTCTTCCAGGGGGAATTCTTAGACCTGGGAATCCCCCATGCTCCCAGGGGAGGGGAAACCTTTTTCATTCCGCATTGTAGGGGGCAAACTTTGGTGCGACCCTTGCTGAGGAGCAGCCCCAGAAGGGGAGCAGAGCGGGTGCTGTTGCTGCCTGGGATCTTGGGGTTGGCCTTTGCATGGGGGGGCTGGGGGCTTGGATCAGTCTGAGTCCCACCTCCCTGCCTCAGAGAGGAGGCAGGAGCCCCAGGGCCGGCTCGTGTTTGTACGTTGCACAGAAACTCGTGTGGGTGCTTTAGTAAAAAACGTGAATGGAGCAGCTCCCTTTGTGTGTCTGGGGGTGGGGATGGGGTGCCTGAACCTACTTAAAGAGGTAGGAGGGCACCTGACCTGACCAGGCCATCCGGGTTTCTCCAGGCGATGGGGTCACCTAGGGGGAAAGTTAACTGTACTTTGCTGCCCCCTGCGGGGGGGCCAGTGGAGACAATGAAGTAATAAACCCAGTGGGACCAGATTTCTCAGTGTTTCCACCTGCCTCGAGGCCAAAAGGTGTCCAGGGTGCGTGGGAACGGTGGCCCCTGGGTGGGAGGGCACTCAGTCCGAAACACTGCCGCGCGCGGGACCCCACGCTGGACCGGTGGGGCGGGGCCGGGGCGCGGTCTCCCGGGTGACGGCCAAGCGGAGGAGGTGGGCTGGGCTGGGTTCCCAGGGCCTGGCTCCCGGGCCATGGCCCGGAGAGGCTGCCCCCGATCGCCTGCCAGAAGCAAGGCGGAAGAGAATGCGCCTCTGGCCGTTGGTGCTGACCTGAGTAATTCCAGCCGTGGGGACCGCGCAGAGCTGGGCGGGCCCGTGGGGGCGGGGGGCGCGGTCCTGCCCGAGCGCCGCAGGTCTCCGGTGGACCCTGTGCCCTGTTCTACTGTCTCGTAGGCCTCGGTGAGGGGCCGCGGCGCGCGCGGGCTGAGCCTTGGGTCTCCCCATCGCTGTGGGAGATGGTGGAGGAGCAAGTTCCGCTCCCAGAGCGGCCTGAAGTGAAGAGGATTCTGGGGGAGGCGGCGGTGGACCTGAGCCTGGAGCTGCGGGCGGAGGTGGGGAGCGGGGAGGGCCAGCCCAGGCCTGCCCCACGACTCGCGGGATTCCTGGCCCTGCTTCGTGACTCTCAGGAACTTGGGTCTCACCGATGCCCTCTCCTGTTTGGTTCCGCCCTATCCTATCACTTCTGTCCTCTCCCTGCTCAGGCGCAAGGTGCCCCAGCTCTGCCTTGCAGGTGGCGACGCTACAGGCACTGCTCCGAGAGGCCCGGTCCACCCAAGTCCCCAGCTCCCACCGCCTCTCTGATCCCTCCTCCCTTCTGGCACCCCCGCCCCAGCTGAGGGACCTTGTGCGCCAGGAACTCCGGCAGCTGCTCCAAGGTCTCCGCCAGAAGGCCATCCGCGAGGGAAGGTGGGAACCTCAGCCTGGGCCTTTTCCCCAGACATCAGCTGGGCCGGTCCTGTCCCTCTCGAGGGCCTGAGGTTTCCTGACAGGAGCCCCTGTGTCCTTCGTGTGCACTTTCTGCAGGGACCAGGCTCAGGCATGGGCCCGTTATAGCCCCAGGGTCCTTCACTTTGCCTTGGAGGAGTCCAGGCGGGACTTGCCAGAACAGACGCCCCAGAGGAGAGCTGGTGAACCCAGGTGGAGTGGTGGTAAAGGAGGAGGGATCTGCCAATGCTTCACCCTAGCTGACTGGTGGGTTGCGCCTGTCTACACAGAAGAAGTTACTTTTTTTTTTTTTTGTACTGGGGATCGAACTCACAACCTTGCACTTGTTAGGCAGGCGCTATGCTGCCAGGCCTTGTTCGCTTTTCGAGTCAAGATCTTCCTATGTAGTTCAGCTTGGCCTTGAACTCACTATTTAGCCTAAACTGGTCTCAAACTTGCAGTGATCCTACTGCTTCAGACCCCCAGGATTCTGGGATTGCGGATGTGGCCAACACACCTAGCCCGGGACACTTGTGATAGGGATCTTAACATGAAGGCTGCAAAATCTCTCAAAGGGACACTTGTGATAGGGATCTTAACATGAAGGCTGCAAAATCTCTCAAAGGGACACTTGTGATAGGGATCTTAACCTGAAGGCTGCAAAATCTCTCAAGGAGACAGACGCATGCTCAGCCTGGAGGCGGCGGTAGGACTTACTGGAAAGAGTGGTTTAACTTGGGCCTTGAAGTATGAGGAGCAGTTTTTCAGGCAAATGAAAGAGAGAAGAGATTTTCAGGAAGAGGGCGGACAGAAGGCCGTATCCAATGGGCAGATGTTCCTCAGGCCTGGGGATCAGAAGTGAGGGTGGGGCTGGAGAGGCAGGAGAACTGAAGGGAGAAGGCAGCAGACAGTGTTTGCAGCTAGGGGCCGAATGAGATCAATGTTCAAGGGCATGTTCGTAAGAAGTGGGTGACAGCAGCGTCTTCCAGTCTTCCTACAACTCGATAAAGGCGATAAAGGCGGGTGACCCCCACTTTGTAGGTGGGAAAAAATGGAGCTCAGAAAGAAAAAGCAGTTTGCCTAAGGTCACCCTCAGTGAAGGGCAGCAAGGCCCATCTGCAAGCCAGCGCTCCCACTGTTGGCACTGTATTATGTTGCCTGTGAGAAAAGACACAAAATTATCAAGAACTGACATCTGTGTCTTGAAGGCCTGGGGTGAGCAACATGGGGAGAGTGACGTTGATTTCATCTGCCAGCAGCAGTCACAGGGACCTCAGTGTCATTAAGGATCAGCTGCGTGTGTCCTGCATTGACCAAGTTGCTGGACACCTGAGGTGAGGCTCAGGGGAACCTGAGGGGAATGGTGGGGGATAGGACAGAAGATGGGCTGGATGCTGAGGTGCTGGTACTGACTGAGAAGAGGGACGACCTGTGGGGGAGGCGGGCTGCATGTGGAAGGCTGGTTGCGGCAGTGCTTGGGGCTGCTGCCAGGACACCGGCATAAAGATGGGGGGCGGTTTTGCCAGGGCCCTGGGGTTTTTTGTGTTGTTTTTCTTTACCTTTCTAGGGATTGAACCCAAATCCTTTGCACTGAGCTGCATCCCCAGCCGTTTCTATGTTTTATTTTGAGACAGGGTGTTGCTGAGTTGCCCAGATGAGTTAGAACTTAAAAAATCAAGTTTAGCTTCCCAGGGGACTAGGGCTGTAGGTATATCTACCACGCCCAGCTTGGGCCATCAAGTTTTTAACCTGATGCTGGGGGGAGCCACAGGAAGCAGGGGAAGGGCTGTGACAGGGCAGGAGTCACAGGTCCCCTGCAGTAGTGCAGAAGAGACGATGGTACCTGCTGGCATGGAGCACTCGGGGGGGCAAGAAGACATTTTCTCTCCAGGAAGAGACTGGCAGGGGCCTGAAGTCTAAGCTGGGGCAGTAGCCAGGCAGCAGAGGGCAAGGCCAGCTGAGAAAGGAGGAGTTGGAGGGAGCCTGACAAGGCTGCAGGTCGAGGCACGGCAGTGGGCTCTAACTGGGGCCTGTGGCTCCTGTTCTGGGCTTCCTCCTACCCTAGGGGCCTCCTAGAGGAGGAATGTCGCACCTTGGAGAGGGAGATCTCCACTCTGCAGGTGAGTATAGCTCTGGGCCTTCCTGCAAGCTTCTGCGCCTATCTGGGGCTCTGAGACCCCCGTGTATGTATGTGTCTGAGTACATACATGCATGTCCAGGTTGTGTGAGTCTTGCATTCCCTTCTTATGTGCACACGCTTATGTAGTGTGTGTGAAGTCCTAGAAGCCCAGGCTCAGCCATTTTAGGTTAACTTGCTGTATTGCCCCAGGTCCTTGACTTCCTTTCCTTACCTGAATCCAGGTGCAAGGCCAACGGCATTGCCAGTCTTGGTGTTCAGCTAGACTGCTGCTCTCTCTGGGGGTTGCCCTCATGGCGGCTGGGCTGAGGGGCTGCTTGGACTTGTTGCTGGGTCCTACACTAGGGATCTTGATCTCTGCCTTCAGGCTGGGCCGCTGGGCCACTGACCCTCCTCTTCTTGCAGCACTGCCTACAAGTGGAGTACACTCGGGCTCCTCAGTCTTCCAAGGCAGCCGTTGAGCCCACCCTGGCAGGTGAGGACCCTCAGCAGGGTCCAGAGGACCTGGCTTCTGCCCCCACCCCACAGTGGGCACATGCTAGGAGAGCCAGGCATTGTCTCAGCTGTGTCTTCCCTCAGAGCTAAAGGAACAAAAGAAGGCAATGGAACAGGAGCTGCAGGCCCCTCTGGAACCTTCCTGTGTCTCCAGCAAACAGAGGTAGAGCAAAGCAGCCAAGCAGTGGTTGGGGTAGGCTCCAGGGTCAGGCGTGGTCCCTTCATAATTACTTCTTCCTGTCCAGGCAACGGCCCTTGGGGTCCTCCTTTCAGGACCTTAGACCCTTTCCTTGCCTCCGAGGGGCTGCTGGAACTTGGGCCAGGCCTCCCCAAAGCTACCTACCTACACCTCCTTTGGAGAAGTGCCCCCAGCCTAGAGGCCGGGCCACTGCCCACTGCTGGGGACGGCGGCTTCGATGCAGCCCCAGGGAAGGGCCAGCTTCCACAGCAGCGTCCAGTGCTGCACACCAGGCCTCAACCTGAAGTAGGCCTCTGCTTCTGCTGGAACTTGCCCCATCTGCTGCTGCCACCTCTTAGCTGCCAGCTTCAGGTCTAGTCCTGTGTAAGCGCTCACCAGAACCTGAAGGCTGTTTGGATGTCTGATCCTTGCCCCACCCCCTTGTCAGTCCCTGGTAGCTAGGGCTGAGTGGCCAGATACCTGTCAAAGCCTTCAGCCTTTCTCCTCCCAGGCCACCACAAAGTCTTGGCTGACAGAGGTCCCATCCCAGCCCTGACTTTTGTCCCCCAGGGGACCCAGACAAAGCACAGCAGCAGCTCAGACAGGAATAGAAATTTCATTAAAATCTATGGACTTTAAAATCCTAGTGGTGCATGGATGGGCAGGGCGGGTGGCGCACCGTTATTGCTACAGAGGATTAGAGGCAGCTTGGCCAGTGCTGTCACTGCACAGAGGGCACAGAGGACAGACAAACAGATACTGCAGGGCTTGGGAGATGGAGCTCTGGCTCTGGAGAGGGGCTGGGTCACAAGGCCTGGGACCGTTTGGCACATGAACGGGCAGCACGTCTGGGAACACAGGGTCTTTAGCCTGGCAGAGGGAGGGCAAGGGGTGTCGTGCAGGGTCCCCTTCCCCAGGGCTATGGGCTCAGACCCCCTGCTGAACAGCCTCTACCTCTGGCCTCCAGAAACAAGTACTTTGGGTAGGCTGCTGAGTCACAGCCTCTGCTGGCTGGGCCTGACAGCCAGGGTTGGAATGAGGGGCAGAGACCTTGGAGCAGCCAAGTGAGGTGCAGGCAGGCCTGGAAGACAGATTGAACCCAAGGCCAGGGCAGGCTGGCAACCACAGATAATACAATTTTTACAAAAATAATCACACAGATAAACAGGGCTTGGTGGGACAGCCTGACAAGTAACACTGGCCTCATCTCCAGCCCCTCACCCAGCCTCAGGTAGGAAGATCCAGATTTTCCTGGGTAGAGGCTGGGTCTGTTCTGGGGTCAGGAACACTGGTCATGAGGCTGAAGACCCATGGAGAGAACAGGCAGGGCCCAACCCAGAACCTCAACTCAGGGCAGAGTGCGAGGGTATCAGAGGCCATATGAAGCCTGGTGACCTCTCAGGATCTGGCCCAAAACCCCTCCAAAGTGCTTTGACCTCCCACTGCTTCGCCACCCAGCTGCTATCTTGGCATCCAAGGACATGTAAACACTGGGGACACGAGCACAAATAACTGCACTAGCAGTGGTAGCCAAGGTGACAGCAGCCGTCCTGGCTGGGGTGTGACAGAGGGCAGGCAGCCACCCTTGTCCACTGCCTCTGAGTCTCTGGTGGGAGCACGGGGTGGGGGGCCGCTCCCCTGGCAGCTGTGCTCATATCCGGGAGTCCTGGAGGCGACTGGAGCCGTTACTCCCCACCATGGGGATCTGGGCCTTGTCTGGGTGCAGTGGCTGGACTTCAAAGCCATCTTCAGGGGAAGGGGCAATGGTGGGGGCGTAGCGCCCAGTCTGATGCTCCAGGAGGGCAGGGCCCCAGCCTCTGCTTGGCTTTGTGGCATTTTTCAAACGCTGCATGAGAAGTAGACATGGTGAGTCAGAGGGGAGCCCTGAAGTCAGTACCCCAACCCTCATGTTGCCTGGTCACCCAGCTGTCTCCCGACCCTCACCTGGATGAGGGTATCCCCATCTGTGCGGCAGAGCTGGAACAGGGCATAGAGTGGAATGCAGATGACTGAGGACAAGGCCATGAGGAAGCCGATGGCCACAGCCCAGCTTGGGTACTGGTAGTCGTTGTAGGTGATTGGCCGGTACTGGATCACCGTGAAGATGAGAATGAACTGCAGGGGTGGGAAGGAAGTGCGGTGAGGCCGGCCCAGAGCCCGGCCCAGACCCCAGCTCTCCACCTACTGGTTCCCGTTCCTCTCCAGGTTCCCAAGCTAGAAAGAGGCATTTTGGGCAGGGCATTGGCAAACTGCCACCACCTGGGCAGCAGAAGAAGTAGGTGGAAGCAGGGGCACAGGGCATGGTGGACAGTACCATGGGAATGTCTGCCATAGTCCTGAACTGGCCAGAGAACAAGCTGGATGCTGCCACCATCAGTCAGCCCCAGACTCGACTTGAATGGTGCCCTGCTGCCTACGGGGTAAAGCCAAATCCTCAGCCTTTGACCTTCACCTTGCAATGTGACCTCAGCGTGTCTTGCTGGCTGTATGACCCTGGCCTCAATGTCTCGGCCACACCACCACATCCCTCCTTCTTCCTTTCTTCTGGGGAATCACGTTCTGCATCTTTCTTTGTCATCCCTGAACCGATGCTATCTTCAGGAAGCCTGTCCAGATTTCTGTCTCCTGAAGGACTCATCGTGGCCTTTTCCATTTGCTTCCCTCAGTTACCGTCTTGTGTTTCTCATAGACTTGGGAACTCCTGGGATGGCATCAGTTCTGGGTCCTCGTGCCCTGTACAGTGCCTGGCACAGACCATTTGTTGATTTGAGCTGATTTATTCTTTTTTTTTTTTTTTTTTTTTTTGTGGCACCAGGGATCGAATTCACAACCATCATGCCTGCCAGACAGGCGCTTAAGCCACTGAGCCAAACTCCCAGCCCTAGTTTTTTGAGGCAGGGTCGCACTATGTAGCTCAGGCCAGCCTTGCGCTCACGTTGTAGCCCAAGCCGGCCTCAAACTTACAAGGCTCCACCTACCTCAGCCTCCCGAGTGCTGGGACTAAAGGCGTGTGCCACCACCCCCGGCTTGAGTTGATTTATTCTGAGAAATGGAGGGGTCAGATGGGATAGGATGAAACCCTGCCTGCCTGTGGATGTGGAGATAGTGACATTCAGCCCAGAAATGGAAAGTTGTGAACTACAGGTGCACCGGGAGCCCCTTTGGAAGGAGATGGGTACAATGGGAAGTAAAGTCTGTGACTGCAGCAACATAAGATGCTAAAAGGAGCAGCAACTTGGGCAAGTGGCAAGTGGAATGCTTTGGCCTGCCAGTGGTATCCTGTACCTTTGAGCTCAGGTTAGAGCTTCTGGCCTTCCTTGTGACTAAATTCTAAAAGGCAAGATGCACATCCAAACTAAGAGGCCCTACTGCCATGCTGCACGTACTGGGAGCAAATAAGTTTCCTTGAGCTGGGGGCATAGTGACCTACACCTGTAATCCCAGCACTTGGGAGGCTGCGGCAGGAGGCTATATAGTTCGAGGGCAGTCTGAATACACAGCAAGACCTTGTCTTGAGAAACAAAACAAAAATTTCCTTAATGAAACTAGAGCCTGGTCTATATGTAGACAAATCCCTTCACTGAGTTCACAGAACAATGGAGTTTATCAGAAAGAGATTTGCAGAAATAAAGCCCCCCAAAGAGGGCATGCCAGCCTGAAAAAGACATGTTCATAGAACTGCAGTCTTCACTTTAAGGTAACTATTGTTGGGCTCTCTGGGCACAGGAAGGTCCCTACCCAGGCTCAAAGGAGATACCAGACCCAGGCCGAGGCTACCTGGACAGATCTTTCTAGTGTCCAGCTGTTGCCTGCCTCCTGCTCTGGCTGGTGCCCACAGGTCTCTCTAGGGCATGAGTCCTGGGAGGCTGAGCTGACCTTAAGCAGGCCCAGGGCCTGAGCCTCTGCCACAGCCCCAGCCAGCCCAGTGCTGGTGTGATGCTTGGCCTCCCTGGCCTCCCATCCCTGACAGGAGACTTCCACCCCTCCTGTTTCCGAGCTGGGTCATTGGCCAGGGCTGGTGCCTGTGCCAGGTTTAGGAACCTCCCACCCCCATGTGGTGGAGGCCTCAGCCCTCCAGGGGCCTTTTCTTCAGCAACGTGATCCAGAGTATTGTCCAGCGCTGAGCTCCCCATGGCATCGAGGAGTGCAGCGTGATAGGGGTTGACTCGGGACACCATCCTTGTCAGTGAGTGACCCTTCTGACCAGCACTAAGAGGTGGCCCTGCCTCTTCTCTGTGTGGTTACACTCACACTGTCAGCCCACCCCTAGCTTCCCACCTGGAACAGAAGACTTAAAACAAGATAGACTTTTCGCTCATGGACCATTCCTCCTAACTACACCATGGTGTTTATGTCACACTGGCATAGCAGACAGGCTCCCAACTGGGTCACTGGTTCCACGTTATGGCTCTCTCTTTTTTTTTTTTTCTGCGGCACCGGGGATTGAACTCACAACGTCGTGCCTGCCAGGGCAGGCGCTTAAGCCACTGAGCCAAACTCCCACCCTTGGTGTTTTGAGGCAGGGTCACACTGTGTAGCTCAGGCCGGCCCTGCGCTCGCAATGTAGCCCAAGCGGGCCTCAAACTCACAACGCTCCTCCTACCTCAGCCTCCCGAGTGCTGGGATTAAAGGCGTGAGCCACCACGCCCGGCTTGGCTCTCCTTCTTATTAGCTGTGTGACCCAGGGCCTTACTTAGCAGCCCTGTGTCTTAGTTTCCTTATCTGTAAAATGGGGAAAACAGTGCTAGCCTGGAGAGTTATGTCACACAAGTTAATATGTGAACAATATGCAGAAAGTGCCTTGCCGTGGGATGGGGGAGTCCTTGCCTTGCCGTGGGGTAGGTGAGTCCTCCCATCACTCAGCTCTTTGACTGGAGTTTCCATTGTGGAAATGGGGGACTTCCCCCAACAAGCCAGCACACTGGCCTCTGAAACTGCAGGAGTGCAGAGCTGATGTTCCTAAGCCTAAGCCCACAGGTTTTGGGGCTTCTGGAACACCAAGTCCTAAATTCACATGCACATGCGCATTCACACGCACAGCCTCTCCATGAGTGCCGCCTCTGGGAGGGATTGGGAGCACAAAGCAGTGATCCATAGTGACTCCTGAGGCCTGGGGCGGGGGTGTGGAGCTGGACTGCCAGGAAGGTGGGCTGACTCACTGGAGTCACTGGCAGCCCCTGTGCCACTCTCAGCCTGGCAATGTCTTCAGCCAAATTTAGGGCTCAACATTCCTTCCCTAACCTGTCACCTGGACCTGGTAGCTCTGAGTAGCACAGGCCGATCTGACTGCATGGCATCTTCCTCACACCCTGCTGTAAGGCCGCGGGAGAGGGGGATGTGGGGCTTTGGCCAGGTGGAGGGGCTCCTGCTCGCCCTCTGCTGTTTCCAGGAGGGTGGGCCTCGGGAGAACTTACAAAGATGATGGCAGGAGAGATGAAACGCCAGCAGATCTGGAAGAAGAGGGGTGGGGGGAACCCCAGCATCATCTGGATATCCTGGAAGTAGTTCCTATGCCCTGGAGAGAACGGGGTCATCAGGCCCAGCAGCACAGAGTGGGCCAACTAGGGACTGGGACAGGCAAGGCCATGGAAGCGTGAGCACTTACCGTAGATGTACATGATGGACACACACATGATGCAGGAGATGATGACCAAGGAGAAGCTGGCTGCATAGTTGTCCATCAGCAGCAGCCAGTAGATGCCTGCCTGTGGGCCAGTGGGCAGCTGAGCCACCTGTGCAGGGCCCAGGCTCCCCACCCTTCCCCGTGGACCCTGCAGCAGCAGCCCAGCCTTCCTCCCACTGGTTTCTCACCTGGCTGGTCAGGGGGATGCCCAGCAGGAAGCCAGCCACAGCCACGGCCAAGGTCACATAGGTCTTTTTCTGCAGGATCCATTCATTCCCCACCTCATCCACAATGGCTGTGACCAGTGTCTCTAGGAGACAGAACTGCAAGGCCCAGCCATCAGAGCAAGAGACTGACTACTCCCCTGCCCTGCCTCCCCAGAGCTCCCCAAAGCAGCTCATACCTGAGTGCCCAGCCCCAGCAAGATGAGCATGAAGAAGAAGAGCAGGGACCAGAGTGGGGAGATGGGCAGCAGTGTGAGGGCCTCTGGGTAAGCCACAAAGGCCAGGCCAGGGCCGTGGTCTGCCACACGGGACACATCCACACCGAGATGCTTTGCCATGAAGCCAAGGATGGAGAAGATGACGAAGCCAGCATAGACGCTGGTGGCACAGTTGGTAATGCTGATGATGACGCTGTCCCTGAAGGGGCGGAAAACCATGCTAAGAGACCCAGCTGCCTTCCTTCTCCCCAATTTGGGCCAAGAAAAAGACATGGAGATAAGGAAAGTCCTAGAAACAAAGGGATCTCCAAATCCTTCTCAAGTGAGTCTGGGGCCCTCAAGTCTTCACAGACCCAGGGACATCACTGTCCCCATTACTCCAATCTCTCTGCCAAAGCTTCTGTCCCCATTCTTACAAGCGGAAGAGGAGGGCCTCCTGCCCCAGACTCTGGGAGGTGTGGGGAGCCAGGCTTGTGCTGAGCAGAGGGCAGGGAGCGGGCGGGTGTGGGACTGGCTTGGCCTTCTCACCGGTAACAGTTGTTGTGGAACTTGTTGTAGGACGCCATGGTGATGAGGCCGCCCCAGGCACAGCCCAGCGAGTAGAAGATCTGGGAGGCGGCGTCCCCCCACACCTGCAGGGAGGGCAGGCCAGTGAGTGCTGCAGTGAGGGGCAGCCCTGCCGGGGCCCCTCAGGCCCCCTCCACATCCCACCTTGGCCTCCAGGATCTTGTCCCACTGTGGGGTCAGGTAGTACATGATGCCCGTGAAGGCTCCTTCCAGGGTCACTCCGCGGACGAACAGGATGGTCAGCACCACATAGGGGAACGTGGCCGTAAAGTACACCACCTGTGGCAGGACGGCTCCGTGAATGTCCGTGGCTCTCCATCCCAGCACCCCCTTCCCTGGCCCCAACCACCACTGGCCTGCTGGCCCCTTCCCCCCTCCCTCGGCCCTTTCTCACTCCCAGTGTCCCCACAAGCCAGTAGGGAGGTAGGGTCTCAGGATGGGGACAGACCCTGCCTGGGCAAGAGTACTTACTTTCCCCGAAGACTTGACCCCTCGGATGAGGCAGAGGAAGACGACCACCCAGGAGACACCAAGGCAGCCAAGGAGGGACAGCCGCACTTCCCCAAAGTTCCCGATGTCATCTGACAGCTTCAGCACATAGAGCCTGGGGAAAGGGCACTGTCATAGAGGGCCAGACTCTGCAGTCCAGAAACCAAGCCCAGGACCCGTGGACTGCACTGTCCTGTTGTAAGGGCCCAGCAGCAGCTTCTGTGAGATAGGAGCCACTTTGGAGGCCCCAGCCAGCCCAGACCCCTCAGCCTGTAGCCTCTCCTGATAGCTGCAAAGGTCACCCCCAGACCTGGACCAGTCTCTTCTCCCGGAGCACGGAGGTCTCCAGCCCTGTGTTAGCCCACTTGTCAGCTCCTCAGAAGCCGTCTCGGGAAGATTTTTTTTTTTTTTTTTTTGTGGCACCGGGGATCGAACTCACAACCTCACGCCTGCCAGACAGGCACTTAAACCACTGAGCCAAACTCCCAGCCCTAGTTTTTGAGGCAGGGCCGCACTGTGTAGCTCAGGCCGGCCTTGTGCTCATGTTGTAGCCCAAGCGGGCCTCGAACTCACAACGCTCCTCCTACCTCAACCTCCCGAGTGCTGGGATTATTTATTTATTTTATTTTATTTTATTTTATTTTTTTGTGGCACTGGGAATCAAACTCACAACCTCATGACTGCCAGACAGGCCCTTAAGCCACTGAGCCAATCTCCCGGCCCTAATTTTTTGAGGCAGGGTTGCACTGTGTAGCTCAGGCCGGCCTTGGGCTCATGTTGTAGCCCAAGCGGGCCTCGAACTCACAACGCTCCTCCTACCTCAGCCTCCCGAGTGCTGGGATTAAAGGAGTGCGCCACCACGCCTGGCTCTACCGAGTGCTGGGATTAAAGGCGTGCACCACCACACCTGGCTCATCAAAGATTTGAGAGCACTCCACCCTCCATCTCTGGGAATGGAGGGAGAAAACACCGTAAAGGTGGCTGTGAATGCCTCCCCAGGTGTGGCCCATCTGGCAGCCCCTGGCCCACCAGCTATACTCTCACGACCAACTGGACATATGTGTGCCAGGCCCTGGGTATGTGCTGGGCACCCAGACCTGCAGAAGATATCTTCCCAGCATTCAGAGAAGGTGGAGGAAAGCAGACAGGACTGCTCTGGTGGTGGATGAGGGCAAGGTGCAGCAGGCACTTCCTTGGGGGAAGAAGTTGGGTGGAAGATTTCCCAGAAGAGGCAAGTGGAGCTACAGTGGGAGGAGAGGGGAGGGGAGTGGACGGCAGGGAACGGGACTGGACGGGACTGGATGGGACAGGACGAGACAGGACAGGACAGGACAGGACAGGACAGGACTGGGTGTGCCAGGCTGAGGGAACAACATATGCCAGAGTAGGAGATCTGGAGCTAGCATCCCAGCCTGGGCATGCTGAGAAGCTCAATAAGGCCAGGAGGGAACAGGATGGGGAAGAAAGGGACAGGAAGGGACTGGATCGTGAGGTGGTGTGAAGTCAAGGCTGAGAATGTGGATTTGTCCTGAGGGCAGAGGGAGACTCGGGAGGGTTTTTCTGAGCTCTGATGGCCTCTCCTTGGCTCCCAGTCTTGCAGGGGCTCCTGTCTCCTACTTTAGGAAAGATAAAACCTTCACAGTGACTGCAGGCACAACAGGATCCACTGGCCTGTCCTGCCTTCTCCCACCACCTCTCTTACTCTAGTCCTGCAGCACTGGCCCCTTGTTCCTTACACAAGCCGAGTGTGTCCTCTATGTGCCTCGGGGCCTCTGCACGTGCTGGCACCTGTCTTCAGTGCTCTGCCTGAAATACCCACATGCACATGTGATGTGTGACCTGTATGGTCACACAGGGCCTTGTGCTTAGAAGGCCTGGTGCTTGGTTTAATGCTCTACCCTTCCATCTTGATGTTCCTAACACATCTGAACAGATGTCTCACATTTTCACCTTGCACAGGGCCCTCCACTTTCTGCAGCTGGCTCCCCTCTGCCCTCCTTTAGGTCTTCACTCAAGCGGCCTCCTCCCCAAGGGGCCCCTCTGACCACCATGCTTCCAAGAGCAGCTGCTGCCACCCAGCACCTCACACACCTTCTCTGCTGTTTTTCTCCACAGCACAGCATCCTTCTGTCATGCTGTACACTTTACTATTTGTTTTTGGTCAGCTGTCTCCTATGGGGCAGCAGTTTGTTTACTGCTGTGGTCCCAGTGCCTGGCCCAAAGAGGTGCTCAGTAAGTCCTTGGTCATGAAAGAACGAGCGATGTGGTGAGACTGGGAGGAGAAAGGGAGATGCTGGCTGGCGAGCAGCATGGCCCCTGCAGTCATCCAGGATGCCAGTGGGGAAGCCGGGAAGACACTCTTGAGCCTCAGTCTCCTCATCTGTAATATGGGGATGATACTACCAGCCTGAGGATAATTTGTAGATAAATGTAAATTAAATACAGGTCTCCTTCTGTCCCTCTGGGACGGCAGGACCTCTCGGTGTGGCCTATTCAGTGGCCATCCTCCAGCTTTCTTGGCTATGCTCTTACCCACACATCGACTCTCAAAGCTCCTGCAAACAGCTTAGGTATCTTGGGATGGGATATTGTCAGTCTGGGCGCTCACTCATGCTGCCAGTGCTGATATTTGGTGTTTGCTCTGGCCGCCTGCCTCCCCTGGCTTCCCATCTTCCTCTCAGGCCACTGTGACAGCATAGACTGCCCGTGCTGTCCCCTCTTGCACAGCTCCCCAGAGTGCAAGAATCTTCTCCAGGCTCTCAGAGGACAGGGGACACACGACACAGAGGACAGAATTCAAGAGCAGAGGGAGCACCGAGGATCCTGGTGGCTTCAACAGCACATTCCTGTCTTTTATCCTTCATGGCACACACAGAAAAATATATCTACAGGAATCCGGGATGGGGGCTCCAGGGAGCCAGGCCCTACCAACCTGGCGGCTCCTACCTGGGCACATCTGTGCTGGGAAGGGCTGCCCCTCAGAACAGCCACAGGGCCCTGCTACTGCTACTGTTGAGAGGCACTTTCCCTCAGGGCCGGCACCCAAGTGAAGAAGCCATTTCTTGTTTAAAGGATTTTTATAACTCTAATTATGCATGCTAAACCGGTAGTAGTATTTAGTTTTTGCGGCACCGGGGATTGAACTCATAACCTCGCGCCTGCCAGGGCAGGCGCTTAAGGCACTGAGCCAAACTCCCGGCCCTGGATTTTTTGAGGCAGGGTCGCACTATGTAGCTCAGGCCGGCCTTGCGCTCGCGTTGTAGCCCAAGCCGGCCTTGAACTCACAACGCTCCACCTACCTCAGCCTCCCGAGTGCTGGGATTAAAGGCGTGCGCCACCACGCCCGGCCTAGTTTTTTTTTTTTTTTTTTTAATTGTAAGAGCATAGCATTAAAGTACTAGGAATTAAAGAGTTCAGAATCCTAGCTGGCCTGGAAACCAAAGAATGAATTCTAGCTTTATTTCAGATGGCACCATAGTTAGTTTTTTGTTTTGTTTTGGACCATGTGCTTTGGAGATCAAACAATTAACCTAAGAACTTTGGAGCCCAACATATTTACCAATTGGCTCTTGATATATGACCTCTCTGGACTTATTCCACCTTGCTTTTTCTCTCCCTCCCCCTCCCTCCCTCCCTACCTATCTATCTATCTTTTATTTCTTCAATCAGATTTCCAATTATTCCAGGCCAGGATGATCTAATCTATTTCTCTGCAAGTCCAGCCGCGGCAGTGGCCATGCTCACATAGCACCTGGCACTGGGCTTGGTGATTTGTGCTGTGTCCTCTCATTTCACCTGCGTAACAATGAAGTAGGAATCGTAGGGACAAACAACCGAGACTTTAGAGAGGTTTGGTGACCTGCCAAGGCCACACAGAGGGTAAGTGGCACAACCAGGATTTGAGAGGCGTCAGCGACTCCAGAGCTGCCAGGAGACACTGGGGTGGGGGCGGCAAGGATCGGAGTCCACTGAGGGTCAGGTACCGGGTGCCACAGAGGCTGCGCAGCTGGGACAGCCTGGTCATGAGTTTGGGGCTCGGTAGCAGGACTCAGACCAGCACAGACAGCGGTGAAGCAAAACTGAGAGGAGGTGTTGGGGGGGGCAGATGTGAGAAAGAAAGGTGAGCAAGAGGGAGACGTGGCCCAGAAACCTGCCCTTGAGCTTCTCTCACTTTAGAGGTGTCTCTTCCTCTCTTTACCCTGCTTTACTCATTCATAAAACAGTAACTTTAAAATATCTGCACACTTTACACAACAGGGTTGTCATGGAGTTCAAACAGCATCACACCAGCTGCGCATGGTAACGCCTGCAATCCCAGCACTCTGGGAGGCTGAGGCAAGAGTATCACAAATTTGAGCCCTGTCACTTAGAGACCTATCTCAAAATAAAACATATAAAAGGCTAGGGATGTAGCTTAGTGTGAATGTCCTGGGTTCAGTCCCCAGTATGGCATTAATTAGTCGTCTAATTTTAAATAACATCCTGCCACTCTTCCGAGGGTGCTGGAGAGTGGACTAAGTACACCTGTGTAGTACTAGGCACCAGTGGAGCCTGATGGGCCCAGTGCATACAGAGCCTGGCATGGCCACTGCTGCCCAGCTTGACCTTTGAATTTCAGTCTTTAAATCTGAAAGTAGGGATAATGATATCTACTGAGATAAGAGTAGGTGCTCAAGAAATGGGGGGTGCTAGGTTTCCTTCCTCCTTGCTGAATGAAGCCAGCCCCAGCAGCTCTCTTACTGGTCACTTCCAAAATTTTCCAGGAGGGGGCAGCAGGGAGCCATATTGCCCGGAAGAAGTCAGGCTCGGGACAGCGTTCTTTAGGCAGGCAGGGCACTGTCCCAGCTGGGGAGCAGAGTTCAGCTGGCCATCCAGTGGGCTCTCCAGCTGGACCTCCCTGCATACTATTCCCCTTGGTTTTATCAGACAAAATCTCCAGAGCATCGTCCCGGGTGGTCCAGCCACGCTGAGGGTCCCTGGTAGACAGCTCCTAGGATAGGTACCCCTGGAACATCCGCAGGGGGGCAGCAGGGTGGGCGTGGCTTTGTGCTTGGGGTGCTTCCTGGAAGGTTCATCATCCTTAGCCTAGGTTGCGCTGCCCATGGGCACCGTGTCTCCAGTGGAGTAAGACACCTAACTGTGCTTGGTTCTCTCATTCGATATGAGCTCCAGGAAGGCTGTAGCTGCAAGGGTCTTTCCTCCGAAATGACCTGTTCTATGACTCAGTGAGCCTGCTTCTCCCACACTAGGAGACAGCAGCTGGGAGTCCTGAGGGCAGTGACCACAGCTTTCCTGCCTCTGAGAGTCTCCAGCAGACCCAGAAGCTGCCCCAGGGAAGCTGGTCAAGGTTTGAGCACTCAGAGGACCTGCTGTGACCCCAGTTTCCATGGAGGCACGTACCCCTCACTTAAGGCTCTTCAGCACATACTCGAGAAAGCCTCCAGCCCTCACCCTGGCATGGGAGCCTGTACCATATGATGCTTGGTGGCCTCTTGTCTCATTAGTGTCTCATCTGTCCCCAGCCCCAGCTTCAGTTTGCTTCCTCCTGCCCTCTACTCACCTGCTCATGTCTCTTGCAACCCCTCGGTTGCCTTCTTTCCCTTCTATGGGCAGCCCTGACCACTTCTTCTTGCCCACTCCTTAGGTCTAACCACTACCCCCTTGGTGACCCACCTGTATTCAGGCACCTACCCCTAACAGGCTACCTGCCTGTCTCCCCACCGGACTGTGAACTCCTCAGGGCAGAGGCCTGAACGCTCACACCAGCATGGGCTACCAGTGAAGGTTTGTAGAATGCAGGAAGGAGGCCTCCCCCACAGCCCTGGGCCTGGGGCTCCCAACAGGGCACGAGGGATTCCCTCCAGGATGTCCTGCTGTGTCCTCCACCCACCCACTGGGGCAAGGGGTTCCAGAGCACCTCCAGCAGCAGCTTCTCTTCAGCTGCCCCTGAGACGTCAGTCTGTTACCACTGAACATAGTGTGCCAGACTGTCTTGATCATGGCACCCCTGACTTAGTGAACTTCCATGGGTCCTTTTGCTCTGAAGCATTAAGTCTAAACCTAATTATTTTATATTCCGTATGAAGGCAGTGACTGCTCTGAGGTCACCTCAAGGTCCATGAGAGTCCCCTACATCTGTTAGACTCAGCAGTCAAGTAGGCTTTCTCCGCATTAGGACCAGTCTCTGCTTGTCTGGGACCCAGGGCCTTTGCACATGCTTTCTTCTTGCCAGCATGCACCCCTTCCACCCTGACTGTCTTCTGAAGACTTGCCAGATTTCTGGAGAAACCTCCTCACTGCTATGCAGTTGAGATTCTCCAACCTTCTGTCTTCCAGGTGCTCCATAGGTCAGACTCTTCTCCCATGATTCTTTATCTATCTCTGGCCCCCAACCTAGACTGCACCTGTGTGCTTGATGGGGAGAGGGAAGGTTAAGGGTTACTGCCAGGTTCCCTCTGGCCTGTGTCCACCTGGGGCCTCACCTCCAGTACTCCTCACTGGGGCTGGTCCTCTTCAGGGTGTGGTTGAACAGGTGGGAGAGGTTGCTGGATGGGGCATTCGGGCGGGAGCCATTGGTGAGGTTGGAGGCATCCAGCACCCCGGCACAGTCGGGAGTGTTCCAGGGGTTATTGCAGTAGGCCCAGGGCAGCACAGGTGTCATGGATGAGAAGAAGTAGTAGAAGGCGATGGAGATGACCACGTTGTAGTAGATGCCAATATACGTGGACACCACCATCATGCCGTAGCCCACACCTGGGGAGGGGAAAGAAGAGGCAGCTGTTAGCTGCTGGGGGAGGAGCTTCACACATCTGATGGAAGGAGGTGAGGTTAACAGTTTCTAAGGCCCGTGGGGCAGGCTTTACTGGAAGGTCATATCAGGGACAGGTCAAGGCCCTGACAGGGGCAAGTGGGGGCCAAAGGAGCTTTGTGTACACACGTGGCAGGAGGGGAGGGTGGAGGCCAAGCAAACATGGATCCCAGCATGGGTCCATGGCCTTGACCATTGATCTGGAGCTTAGGGTCAGTACCCGGGCTCCACAGGGGATGACAGTGTTTGTACAGATGGGTAGGTCGGCATGGCCTCGAGTGGCCTGTGTGTGTGCGTGTGTGTGTGTGTGTGTGTGTGTGTGTGTGTGTGAAAGGTCTCCTCCTAGGCCTCACCTTTGAACATGGGACTGATCTTCCAGACTCCCAGGCAGCCCTGGCTTGCAAACTGGCCGAAGGAAAGCTCCATGAAGAAGAGTGGGATCCCACAGAATACCAGCATGATGAAATAGGGGAACATGAAGGCTCCTGGTGGAGGGAGAAGCCAGGCTCAGGATAGGCATGGGGAATCCCGCCTTGGGCTCCTGCTCAGAATCCAAGGGCAGCACTTTTGTGATTGGGTTGGGCTGGAATGGGGCCATGCCAGCACTGAGCAGAGCCTGGGTCTGAGGCACACAATCCTTAATCTATTTTTGAACTTGACAGAGGTCCTCAGGAAGTCCACTCGGAGCCAAAGCCAGCTCCAGAGTTGCCATGTGGGGGTGAGAGTTGATGATTTAACCGATTGATTTCACAAACATAAGTCATTGGGATCATTAAATATCTCTGAACCATTTTGTAGATAGGCTGTTAAAATATGGGGAGATAACACGGGGGAATGCTGGGAAGCTGGGATGCTTTTCCCCATCTCTCCTCACACCAAGGAAGCAGGCCGGCAGGGACAGGCCCAAACAGCAGGCTGCCAGGGTGGGAGGAACATTGTCTGCACCTTAGGCAAAGGTGCCTACGCCAGTGATGGGGGCGAGGAAGACGAGGGCCAGAGGCCAGCCTCTGTCTGCAACAGGGTCTGTGCCAGGGAAAGGGTGGCCAGGGCCCTGATGGGTGGGCTCTACTCAAGTGGGTGGTCCCTGCCCTGTGCCCACTGGGTACCTCCCCCGTTGCGATAGCAGAGGTATGGAAAGCGCCAGACATTGCCCAGGCCTACGGCATAGCCCACGCTCGTCAGTACAAACTCGATCTGGTTGCCCCAGTTGCCCCGTGTGAGTTTCTGGTCCCTCTTGGTGGCCTCGCTGGGCACAGCACCATTCTGTAGGGACAGGAGAGAAGCTACCATCAGCAAGGCATTAGTGTTCAGTGTCTGACCCTCTGAACCTCCCCAGCAGGGACACCATGGACCCTCCATGCCCCCCTCCTTGGGCTTGCCCTCTGCTGGCAAGAGCTGCAGACAGACCTGGCAGAAGAGGGGAGAAGGGAGGAGCAGCTGGCAGAGGGTGCCAAGCAGAGCCTCCTGCACTGGCCCCCAGCATGCTATGCCAGGTGCATCAGCCCACCTGAAGAGCTGCTGCCAACACCTGGAGGTGGAACACTGAAGAGGGAACTAGAGTGGAGAGCCCCCAGCTCCTCTAAAATCTTCCTTCTCCCCTCAGGGTAAGGATCTGGGAGCAGCTGAGGCTCATACCAAGCAGCCAAGTCAGGCTGGGCACAAAGGGGCCTGTGTCCAGACAGCCCCCCCACCCGCTGCCTACCACATCGCCAGGCTGAGCACGCTGCCCATGGGCAAGCAGTGGCTAGACCCTTCCTCCAGCTGAAGGCTTCTTCCTGGGGCACAGGGTGGGCAGCGCTGGGGGAACGGGGTGGGTGAGCAGCTGAGCCGGGCCAGACCTGGGGAGGGCATTGTGGGACTCAGGAGGAGAGCCCAGTGGAGCCACTATATTGCCCATGACTGGAGAGGGGGCCCTGGAGAAGCTAACTTGGGGTGCTGGGCCATGAGTTGGTAGAGAAGGCCAGAGCTGTAAGCACCATGCTAGACTTTGAGGACAAACCCTGCTGGAGAAACAGAGGGAATAGTTCCAGAGAAGGGTGGCAGGGAGAAGGGTCTCTGAGCTATGAGAGGGATCAAGATGTCTGAGCAGGCAGTATATACAGGTTGAAGGTGAAGTCACAGGGGCAGATGACAGCCCAGTGTGGAGCCCCAACCTCAGAGCTTGACCTGGCTCTGTAGGTCCCTTAATAAGTGTAACTGGACCCTTTCCTGGGGCCCTCCCTTAGCCCCTCCATAGTGAGCAGGAAATAAGAAACCCTAAGCCAGAGCCTGAGGGACTCAGGAATTTTACTAAGGAGATACAGGGAAACTGAAAGCCATCAGCAGAGAAATACACACTTGAGTGCCAGAAACAGCCTCTTAGAGCTGTGCCCTAAAAGGAAAAGGACAGAGGGTCTAGGAAGACACTGGATCAGGGATACAGCGGCGCAGCCTCTGATAGACAACAGCAACTCTCAGCTCGAAAGTGACACCTTCAAGGACAGCAGTTGCCTAACCAATGATAAGCAAGGGGGCCTGGTGCTTTAAAAAGCTGCCAGACTCTGACACTGACAAATATGACTGAACTCACTAGCCTCCAGCATCTTCCGGAAAGATCCATTTGGAAACAGACCCCCCATGGCTGACAGATGGGTGCTGCAGCACAGACACCTTTGTGGGTTACCATCCTGTGCACCCGATCCAGCACTTCCCTGGCAGACCGGCCACCATGTTGTCTGCACGCAACCAGAGCAAACTGGCAGGCTGCAGATATCTGCATTCATTCATTCACAATTCATTCATGCAGCGGCACAGATTTACGGACCTCTACTATGTGCCAGGCAGTGGCAATTCAGCCAGAAACAAAGCAGAGAGCCCCAGACTGCTCAAAACTAGACATCTAGTGACAGAGAAAGCCATCAATAAAATAAGCACAAATAATTTTATATGTAACCATAAAGGGGATTTTCTCAAGGTCACAAGAGTCTGAATGGAGAATGAAGCGGGAAGGCAGGGCAAGGTGAAGAAGGCCTCTCTGGTGAAGAGACTGGGTACCTGTGGTTCGGAAAGGCCTCTGCAACATGCACAGCACTGTTGGATCTTGCCTGGGCACGCTGCCACCCCTAGGACCTTCCTTGGGTTGGGTGTAGCAATACCACAGGGCCGGGGGACTATTTTCCGGAGGATGTGAGGCCTGCTTGCGGTGGTTTATCCATTCCCAAACAAACATCAGCCAAATAGGGCTCCTATATGTTGGCCCAACAATAACACTTCTATTCTGTCCCTGGCTTGTTTACTTAGGGGCACAATGCCGGATTGTAGTAGCTCAGGAGTCTATGGGTGGGGTCACAGGACAGTGGTTACAGCTGTTAAAGAGACAACAGAGGGTCTAGGATGGCTCCATAGTCAGAGCAAGAGCGGGCCCCTGGAAGAAACCCAGCTGTGCAAAGCTTAATATGCAAGCCTCTCTCCTGGCCCAGAGGCAGGAGGGGCAGAACTTGGGCCCATCAACCAAGTGCAGAAGGACCAGACTTGGATCTTTGAGGTTCACTCTTCCTGGTATGGAGGGGAGCAGAGGGTGGTGACTCCCCAAGCCACGTGCCACAGGCAGTCACCTGTCTGAGTCCTTGAGAGCCAGCCACTGCCCTACTAATGAGCAGCACGCTGCTGAGCTGTGCGCTAAGTGGTTCAGCAATGCACAGAGCAAAGAGAAAGCTGGGCACCCCAGGACAAGAGCTGCAATGGGTGTTGACCGGGCTGGCTGTGGGATCAGCTACCAGGCTCTGGCAGGAAGTTTCTCATTGTACTGGAGGTCTGCTGAATGCAGAGAACCCCTACAGAAGCCACATCCATCTAACCGGGCATGGTGGCGCACACCTTTAATCCCAGTACTCGGGAGGCTGAGGTAGGTGGAGCATTGTGAGTAGCTTGGGCTACAACGTGAGCACAAGGCCGGCCTGAGCTACATAGTGTGACCCTGTCTCAAAAGACTAGGGCCAGGAGTTTGGCTCAGTGGCTTAAGTACCTGCCTGGCAGGCACGAAGTTGTGAATTCAATCCCTGGTGCCACAAAACAAAACAAAACAAAACAAAACAAAAACCATGTCCACCTTCTACCAGGCCCTGAATCTTTGTACTGAGTTGCCCTGACTGTGGCAACCTTGCTGTGCCTTCCACTTTGCTGAGACCTATATTCTGGCACCTTGGCCGGTGGTCTGAGCTCTCAGTGGAGCAAACCCACCTTCCGCTCAACAAACCGGAGGGAAGAATCTCCAAAGTGCTTCTTTCTGCAGAGCTTTTATTTATTTATTTATTTATTTTTGAGACAGGGTCTTGCCATGTAATTCAGGCCAGCCTCAAATGTGTGGCAATCTACTTCAGCCTCCTGAGTGCTGGGATTACAGGTGTACACCACCATGTCTGATTGGTTGTTCTAATTATCTTCCTTGCCTAGCTCTCCTCTGGGGATTTTTTCTTCCCTGGGCAGCTAAGCCTTATTCAATGCTGCATAGCTTTTTACCCTCCTTGTACCATCTTTCCTACTCTAGCATTCGTTTTCCCTGATCTGTTGGGTAGACAGCTGTGTCATTGATATTAACTGTGCCTGCAATATGCATTGGCTTTGAAAGGCCCACAAAAGAGAAACCCTTTGTGCTGAGCTCAAGGCTCCTCCTGCCCACTGTGTTACCCTGTCTGTCCTCCTCTGCTTCCTGTCACTCACCTGCTCATACTTTAATGGGAACGAAAGCATTATGGCTGATTCTCTCTGGGTTGACTTCCTCTTCCGCTGGGTACTCTCATTCCCTTGTCTGTGCCCACTGCCACACCCCAAGCCATTCTGAGAGACCACAACTGGCACAAAGCAGCCCCCACTCAGAACTGCCATGGGTCTGGTTGGTGGGACGGCTCTGCCCTGTAGCCAAGCTCTCCCAGACTGAGCAGCGCAGAGGTGCTGGAGCTCCCCTTCCTCAGCAGAGTGAGGAGAACCCCGCTACCCCCTGCCATGTTCCCTGACCCTCCATGGCCTCAGCATCTACCCCTGCACCAGGACTTCTTTCTTGGGTTAACTAGCACCACCCAACCCCTGCTCTCTTTTCAGCTGGATGAACGAGACTGAGCAGAGTCACTTACATAATTCCTTTACATAGCCCTCTGCTGGGCTTATTTTCTGCCCTGGATGAGCTTCTGGAATTAAAGCTGTTTAGCTCAGAACGCAGAATCTGAATCTCCCGCTGCCCTGCTCTGGGCTTGGCTGAGGTGGGACAGTCAGGGCAGAGGGTTAGAGCCCAGGCGTCCCAGAGCCTGCTCCTCTAGTAATCCGGGGAGAATCACCGCACCCCAACATCGTTACCTAGGAAACCAGGGCACAGACAAGGTGCCCGCCACAGACCTGGCAGACTCAAGACTAGGCAGCCCTCCAGGCCTACCGGTATCTCGAAGCTCCACCTCACCTGCAATTCCCAACTTCAGGCTTTCTCATGTTTCCTATTAGTTCCCACTAGCTTTCTAGATTACTTTTTAAAAAATTGCTTTTTTTTCCTAATTATAAAAGTGTAACATGCTTATCATAAACAAGATTTGGGAGGGCTGGGGGTATAGCTCAGTGATACAGAGCCTGCCTGGCAAGCACAAGGATCTGAGTTCGATTTCTGATTAAAAAAAAAAAAGATTTTGAGAAGTCCAGAAAAACATAAAGAGGGCACCATGGCCAGGTCCAGGGGTAATGGCAAGCAGCACAAGGAGGGCCACCCACTTCCCTCCATGCCGTGGAGGCAGGGGCACAGCCTTCTCTGCGGGACTGGGGACTCCTGCCCTCCTAGGTCAGCAGGCTGGGGAGATTTTTGTGAATTGCAAGCTTCCTCCTCTGCTCTCAGCAGACATGAGGGAGGAATCCTGGTGCTGCCCTGGTGGAGTGGCCCCTCTGGGATCCAGCAGGCTTCTTTTTTTATTTTATTTTATTTTTTTAGGATTCTTGTTTGGGACTCTCCAGCCCCTGAGATTGCTCATGGGATAAAGCCTCATCCAAGACAAACTTCATGGAGGAGAATGGGCGAGACCTCACATCCCACACCGACTCTGAGTCAAATCAGATCACGGGCAAACTTCTCTGAGCACCAGTAGGGACCTCAGGCAGAACAGCCATTACAGTACAGCCTGCTGCCTCAGAAGACCCCATGACCGCCCACTAGCAGCCTTTTGGTTCTTGTTCCCTCAAATTCTCTCCCTTTGGGCCAGGGACAATGAGAGAGCCTTCCTTCCATCACCTGCATGACACCGAGCAGAGCCAGAGAGACTCAGTCTCGCCCCAATTTCTGGCTTCAGTCATCTGGACACGAGGCAGAGTCAAGGGCTAGGGGTGGAGCAGATCTATCCACGGTCTGCAGAGTTCCCAGGACTCTAAGTACCCAAGGAAAAACTCAGAGGCACCCTGGGCCCCTCCCTGGATTCCAGGTACCCGCAGACTCCAGGCCTTCGTGTGGCAGGTACAAGTGACGATGTGCCTTGTGCCGTTTTGTCAGTGTGCTGATGGGTAGAGAGTGACCTGCCAATTTGGTGGGCAGCAGACAAGAGGCTGACACCCTAGGCACAGCAGGTTCCATTCCAGGTCCCAGGGAGCGGGATGGAGGAGGCTGGGTGGGCCCTGTGCACAGCCTCACCTTCCTCCCTGCAGATGCCCAGCAGCCTGAGAAGCTGGCGGTACAGCCCTGCTCTACACAGAGACAGCTGTGTCAGTTGGCTGCAAGTGGCACTGACTCTAGCAGTCCTGACCTTTGAGGTCGCTTCTTCCAAACCCAACCCATATCACTTTGGAGGACATTCCCCCTCTCGCTTTTGGGAGGTCAAGCCGGGGTGTCGTACAGAGGCAAGAGTGACTTTTACAGTCCCTCGCTCTCACTGCTGGCAGCACATTGTGCCTGACACCTCTGCCCATCCCCGACTTCCAGGATGAGGACGTTCAGCTCCCACTCACTGCGGCATCGCCCTGGACACTGGCGAACCTTCCATGGGGTCTCCTCCCAGCGGAGATTCTTGCCCCATCCCCTTCCCCCACCCCTCCCAGAGTCCATGTGCCACACTCCCTGCCCCTCACCCATCCTCCCCATAGGAGTAACTGCCGTGGCACAGACAATGAGGCTGTATTGATTAGTACAATTCCTGGGCACCTCCGGCCCGTCTCCCCGGGAGCTGGGACAATGCAGCTTTGATACTCAGAGCAGATTCTCAGCAGGTCTTTGGGCTGGGGGAGTCCTCACAGCCTCCCTTGCCTCCCCCGCACCCCCACCACACAGCTAACTCTTCCTGCACTCCTTTGCACAGTGACAACTTTCTGGGTCACTTTTGCTGGTGTCCGCCTTGAGTGCTGGCCGTGCCTGCCCCTCCCTGGCACAGATCACTGTAGCCCCTCTCCTCAAAGCCAGCCCAGCCTCCACACCTGCCTGGCACCAGAGAGGGGGCTCAACCTTCTAGAAGGTGACTGACCTGTTCTGGGGAAGAAGGGGCCACAGGTCCATGAGCCGCTGCCATCCTGGGCGAGCCTCAGAGCGCGCGTGGCTCGGCAGCTCATTCACACCTCTGCCAGCTCCGGAGCGACACTGACACATCCCCTGCCTCTCCCACTGCCCGGCTGGGCAGCGTCAATTACTTTCACCTCATCTCCTCCCGCAGCTCTGCCTCCCCCCTGCCGCCCCGTCCCTGACCCTCCCCCTCCGGCCAGTCCCCATGCAGCCCAGCGTGTGTGCTCCAGAGCTGGAGAATGAGGCGTGGGGTTTGTTGTATTTTTCCCTTGTTCCCAGCAAGTTACTAGAACAAAACACACACACACACACACACACAGTGGGGCAGAGCAGAGGAATGGGTGAGAGATGGCTCACGTCCCTTTCTGAGCTGGCCTCAGGGAAAGGATGCTACTGGACCTGTGGACAAGGCACTGGGTAGGCGCCTGGGTGATAGGCTTTGTCCCATCAGCCCTGGAGTTGGGGTAGGAGGACAGAAGGCAAGGTCCACAGGGCACTACCAGAGAGTCTCAGACTCCGTAGGACAGGGTTGGCTTGGATATACGGGTCCTGGGGCTGCCCTTGTCCGTGTGGAATCAGGGACCCCCACAACCAGCCAAAATGACTGGGTGTCCTCATGGATATGACTGACCAGTGCCAGGAAACTCTGGCACAGAGAATTGCACTGCTGCCTGTCTGAAGGGAGATGGCATCAGCTGAGATACACTGGAGTCCAGAGGCAGGGGCACAAAATAAGGACCACTGGGGATATACTGAGAATCTGAGGAGCATGTGGGGAGTACTGCATGTGCTGGGCGACACTGGCAGTGTCCTATGGGTGATGGGTCGTCACTTGGGCCCATCCATATCTTCTCTGAGGCCACACTCCCTGTGGAGACCTTAGTAGGCACCCAAGCACCATAGTCAGAGGCTAGGACGTTGGGCATTAGTTTTTTGGTGCCAGAAAGAAGTAGTCCTCTGGAAATGGATAAGATGATAGAAGCTGTGATACAGAGTAGGATCTTAGCAAACATTCTTCAAGTGAAGGCATGCATAAATTCTCACATAAGGATAATTTTCCTGTGAGTTTGGTAAGTATGGCTCCTTAGGCAATATTGTCTAAGGCAAGATGACATTTTAAAAAATGCCACAGGCTTTAGAGTCTGACAGGTCTGTGTTCAAACCCCAGCTTTGGGCCAGGTGTGGTGGTGCACACCTGTAATCCCAGTACTTGGGAGGCTGAAGCAGGAGGATCACTGTGAGTTCAAGACCAGCCTGGGCTACAAAGTGAGTTCAAGGCCAGCCTGAACTGCATAGCGAGACCCTGTCTCAAAAAGACAAAAACAAAACAAAACAGAACAAAACAAACCCCAGCTTTGCCAGTCTTTCACTGTATATAATCTTAGGCATGTTGCTTAACATATCTGATCTCAGTTTCTATACCTCTACAATGGGAATAACAGCCAGCAGTCTTTGAATGTTGTGAGAGTTAGTAATAATAGTAATAGACAATAGATACTAAGTGCTTCCTGTGGGCCAGGCTCTGTCCTAAGCACTTCACACGCACGACCTCACTGAGCCTTTCCAACAGCCTCTGAGGTGGGTTGGTGGGGGTGGACCTTGGCTCCAGCTGTTTCCTAAGCATGGCTCAGACCCCACCGACTCAGCCGCTCACCAGGCCAGCCTCACACAGTTGGGTCCCCAGACACACTCCCCCGACTTCCTGTGGCACAGACTGCTCCAAGAAGGCCAGGTCACCCATGATGCCAAATGCTCACTTCCACCCAGGGTGGGCTCTGGGCTCTGGCTGCCCTGGCCTGGGCTGAGTGCCCAGAACAGGCAGCCCTGGCTGGATGGGTTTCCCTGGCTCTGGCTATGGGGACAGGAGGCGGCAGCAGCCCAGCTGGGCCCTGGCTGTAATGAGGCCTCATTAGTGGGATCCAGCTGCTCCAGCCCCACTTAGAGGTGGACCCCCCAGTTCCAGCCACTGACTTTTCTTAATAAGAGTGGGAAAGCTTCCAGAAGGACCAGGAGTCTAGGGGCTTTGTTGTTCCCTGTGGCTTGGGAGGGAAGGTCCTGCTGAGCTAGAACTGAAGAGTGCTGGGGACAGGAGAGGGCTAAGGGAAGCCAGGTATGGGATGGAGGCTGCAGGGCTGAGGAGGCGGGCCAATGGAAAGGCAGGATCCTAGGGCCAGAGAAGAACCTGAGGGAGGTGGACCTTTTTCTCTGGATCTCAATATTCCACTTCATGAGTGAAGTGCATCTGCATGTCCAGGACCCACATAAGGTCACTGCTTAGGCTGCCCTGGCCAGGAGAGCACGTCTTTGCATTGGCCTTATACAAGAGTGTGCCCACTGTTTGCCAGTCCCTGCAAAAGGAGAGCACCTTCTGTGTCAAACCTTGTACCGGGACCTAAATTAGCAGAGCACTCGCCATGTGCACCGTTTGAGACTGGAAGAACACACACTAGGAAAGCACCCACCATGTGCCAGGTCTGTGATAGGAGAATGCGCATTGCGTGCCAAGTCTAATGCTAAGAGAGCTCTCATTGCATGTCAGCCCCATGCCAAACAAACCCTTGAGGTGCATCAGGCCCCACACTAGGTCAGTGCCCTGTGTATTCCAAATGCTGTGCCAGGCAAAGACCCAAGGCAACCCATCCTGAGCGAGCACCATGCTGGATGAATGCCCACTGGGTGGCAGGCTCTATACTAAGGGAGTGCCCAAGACATGCCAAGTCTGTACTAGTTGAGCATTTGCCACCTGCTGAGACTTGTGCTGAGTGCCCAGGGCCAACAGGTCCTTTACCAAGGGAGTGCCAAACCCTGTGCTTGGTGACATCCCAATGTGTGCCAAGCCAGTACTAGTTGAGTACTTGCTACATGCCAAGACTGGCCTGAGTGAACACCCACTGTGTGTCAGGTCCTGAGACAAGAGGTATCCAAATCCTCAAGTCAAAGCATACAAGGACAGGTTAGGACAAGGCAGGCCCCGGTGCCTGCAGATGACTCTGGGATTTAGATGCTTGGGCACCCCAGGACCTTGGTGCCAGAGTGACTCTGCTCTTACTCATCACAAAGCTTCCTAGTGGCAGAGGCAATCAGTGTGTTCAAAGGTAAGAAAGAAGGCTGAAGAGACTCACCACGAGGAAGGACTAAGAAGCCCAGGCTGAGAACTCGGTGTGAGGTGATGGGGTTAAAGCTGAGCCAGTGGGGGCTCTCATGCCTCCCACCCTGGGCTGCCCTCCTCCAGCTCTTGTCCTTTGAGATTGAGGCAGCCCCATTTCACATGTGTTCAGAGGCCCTAGGTCTCCATGGAAGGACCACCCCACCCACCCCTGGTGCCCCCAAGCATCCCAGCTGCTCCCAGGCTTGGAGGTACCTTGGCCAGCTGGGTTCTTACATGGCCCTGTCCTAGGAGCTGCTGAGGCGTAAGGGAGGCAGCTGAGCTGGCCTGGCAGCGACCATCTGGGCTGGGAGTGGGGGCAGGGACACGTGCAGCAAGCATGTGGGCCTGGGCACGTGCTGGGAAGCAGCTTGCTTTTCCACAGGCACCTATGAGACGGCCCAGCAGAAGCTCCAAGGACAACACGGAGTGTCGGTTGACATTGAAGAGACCTGAGTGGCACATGCCCTCACACCCAAACCCTGGATAGAGAGCCGCAGAAGTGAGGATCCCATGGTAAAGGGCAGCTCGCACACCCTACATATCAGGGCAACAACAGGACCATAGAAGCCACAGAAAACTGGGAAGGACCGGGTCACCAGTTTACGGGCACATCCCTCCTCGTCCTCTCTTTTGACCTACCATGGTATCCAAAGAAGGAGCATATCAGCAAGGAACTTCCTCAGCCCCTTCCCCTTAGGAAGACACAAAAATCCTTCAGTGCTGACTTAGCTCCTGGGTTAGTGAGCAGAGACGGGGCTTGGCAGGGGCTTCCTGCCTGCTGCCCCTCATGCTGTATCCTAGAGACAAGCTGTGAATGGAGGCGGTTCAGCACCAAACCGGGACCCAAGAATAGAGTAGTCCAAGGTCATCAGCAAAACTGAAAAAGAGGCAGGAATAGAATCTCCAAGCAACCACTGGGGGTGCCCATGGGACAGATGCTTTGAGCCTCAAATGCAGCAGTGAGCAGAAGCCAAAGGCCAGAGAGCACAGAGGAAAGCGAGCCCCAGCTATCTTTAGGCACTCTCTGAGGCTGGGAATGGGAGTCCCAAGGCAGCGCTGTGTTCCCCAGATAGGCCGGCTGGCAGGGACCCTTAGCTGCAGCAGGGATTGTGGGGCCTTGTGACTCATGCTTACCATGTGGCCACGTGGGTCCCCATCTCTTCCATCTCCCTGCCCAGGCCCCTCTAGGGTCACTCCAGAGAAGAGCAGCCACGAGGTACTCCAAGGGGCTATTGGGTTTCACAGGGCCCAGGATCTCCATGGTAGGAAAGGGCAGAGCCACACCCTACTTCCTTCTCAGACCCTTCGCAATTTTAAGACTTCTCAGGGAAAGCTGGGGTGCTGTTTGAGTGCTAACACAGGATCTGCTGCAGCCAGTGTTCAGGTTGTGAGACCTCCACCTGCACCCATTTCTGTACTCTCAGATTTCAAGGTGACCCAGGAACACTTTCAGGAGCTTGGTTTATCCAGACCTGTTCCCAGTAGGAGGCGCCACCCCGCAGCAGCCTGATGAACTGGGCCAGAGGCCGGAGGGCTGCATGGAGGTACTAAACCCAAAAGAGAACCACTCAGTGCCTTTCCCTTAAACCATTCCTCTGGCTCAGGTATGTGGAATCCCAGAAATCTCTGGGGCGAGATAGGGTGAGCTTAGGGAGGGCTCAGCAGAGACCTGAGTCAATCAGCCCCTAATTAAAGGAGGAAAAATAGAAGGTATAGATGGGGGAAAGCTGCTGAGGGAGGGGTTGTCCTCAGTCCCTGGCTTCCCTCCCTGGCAGCTTCCCAGGCTAAATTTTCCTCTAGGCAAGATCTCAAGAGAAAAAAAGATAACCACAGCTCTTAGGGTAGGATCTCCTGGCTCCTGTGGGATTAACCTCCATTAATGAGTTTTGCTCCCTCAAAAACCTTAACCAGACATTTGTTTCCCAAAGGGCCTTACCTCTGCCTTTGCTGTGCTCTGAATCAGGGGTAAAGGAAGGGCCAGGCTGGAGAAGGGGAGGAGGGAGATTTTCTTAGAGGCCTCAGGAGAGGATTCAAACAAAATGTGTTACTTTTTGGAGCAAGAAGGAACCAGAGAAGTAGAGAAAAATGAGATAAGGCAGTAGGTTGGAAGCCCAGCACATAGTGAATGTGCCCTGTGGTGCAGCACCTGGTGGGCATGGGGGGACAAGGTGTGCTTGTGTCACAACCCTGCGGGTCCTACTGTTCTCCCAGCAGGACAAGATGTGTCCTCTCCAGGGGACTTCTTGTGACCGCCTGTCCATTGGCAGGCTTTCACCAGGTCTGTGGGAAACCCTCCCCAGATGTGGGCTAGCACTTGGCACTGTCTAAGCAGTTGGGTGAGGGGCTGCCTGCCTGAGCCTGGTGTAGCCTTGGCACTTGGGAGCCCTGGGAGAGCTGACACCTGTCCCCAGGGAGAATCCTAGGCTGTCTTGTCATAGTAGGCTGCTAGTGGGAGGGCCCAGGGCACAGTGTGTGTGACACCCCTTCCCCCCTGCAGTCTGGCCCCTGTACTCACCAACATCCCTTTGGCACCTTTTCCTACCATGGTGGCAGTAGGTTGGGGGCTCTGTTTCCAGCACCTTTCAGACCACAGACCTCAAGAGCTGTGGAGAGAACAGAGAGTGAGGTGTGGCCTTGTCCTGGGCAGCCTTGCACCACAACTGCAGGCCCTCATATCCTCCCTGGTCCACTGGCCCCATCAGACCATTTGGTACACTGTCCCCTCTGGATGACCCTTAGGTGCAACCCCTTCCTAGCTCTTTCCCAATTCTTTCCCTGGAACCCTTATTCTCCGGGCTTCCTGCCCCAGTGGGCAATGGTCTATTTTTGACTCTACAGATGCCCAATCCTATAGAAGATAAAAAATGAACACAGAACTGGGATGGGGTCCAAGAGCTTCCTTGTCTGTGTGAATGGCTGCAACCTTTCCCCAGGGGAAACAGGCTTGGATCAACTCACTTCCCAACCTCAGCCCAGCCAGGCAGCCCAGCCCACCCGGTACCACTCTGCCTGGGCTCAGGGCTTATTGCTGTGTGCCTCACTGGTCCCAAGCAGCCAGACACACCAGGTGTGTAGTCAGGCCTCCTTGTTTCCCTGTGGCTGCCCCTGGTTTTATGATACTTTCCTTCATGTGCACAAGGTGAAATTCAGCAAGTCCTCTAGGACTGAGCTTAAATGTCACCTGCCCTCTGTAGGTAGCTCTCCTGAGGCTTACTTTCCCCACCAGAATGAACTACTTCCTCCTTTCTGGTTCACAGCAGGCTTCACTAGTGCCCTTATCATCTCATATTACACTTGTTTGCTCTTAAGGCCATCATCCATCAGGAGCTCCCTGAAGGCTTACAGCTGGGCTTTCCCTACAGCTCTGTACCCAGTTCCTAGCCCAGTGCTGCCCAGCAAGAGGAGTGGGCGGAGTTGAACTGCGGAGGAATGGTAAGAGCCAAGGTCTGGTTTGAGGTGGGATCCTGTAGGACAAGTCTGAGCCATGTGGAGCAGGTGAGCTGGGGAGGGGGTAGACATGTCCTGCATTGTAGGTTTCATGTCAGATGTGGTTAGAAGGGGCTAAGTCTCTGATAGGCCTCAGGAGCGGCCTCCACATTCACAGAGACTTAAGACACTCTTAAGGGAGGAAAACCTTGGGGCAGGTAGATGAGGAAGTTCAATCTCCACAGGTCTGATCCTAGAAAGGAGGTGGCTCTGTCTCTGAGGTCTCCCCTTCCTACCCAGGGGCAGATTCCACTAAAGATTACTGTACCAAATCACTCTGCCTCACCCACAGCCACCCTCCTGCCCCACCCACAGCCACCCTGCTGCCCGTAAGGGCTACCTCTCACCTATAGGAAGTCATTGCAAGGCTTGAGGAGAGGTGAGGTACTCTTTGCTTATGCAAATCAGCTCGACTTCCTTAGGCCCTTGCATTGGCCACTTGGTCTCCTGTAGGGCCTTCTTCTCAGAACAGGGATAGGGAGGGGGAGTGCCCTTAACCCTTTCCTTTTGTCAGCAACCCAGGCTGGCCTCTGCTTCTCAGTGTCCTAAAGGGGTCCAGCTCATGGCTTTGCTCTTCTAGTGGCAGTTAGAAGGGGCCGTTAAGTCTTTCAGAAGTCACAGCCAGATTTGGTGGTTTACGCCTGTATTCCCAGCACTTGGGAGGCTGGGGCAGAACTACTGTGAGTTTGAGGCCAGCCTGGGCTACATAGTGATTCCAAGGCAGACTGAACCACACAGTGAGACCCTGTCTCAAAAAACAAAAAAAGAGGGAGGAATCATACCCTTGTTCTTTGCACTCATACCACCCCCTCAGCTATAAACCCCAGATCTGATTTCCCTAACGTTGCCTCTCTTCAGTCAAGGTGAAAAAATGACCAATAGCAATAGTCATAGTAATAACAGCAGGTGGCATTATTAAAGCCACTTTATTGCTATAAACTATTGTGCCCCCTGGTCTGATGAGTAAACTGAGGGCACTTTGTCCTAGGACTTCGGCTACAGTGTTCTCACCCATGTTATCCTGGTTTCTCCTATAGCTTCTAGTTGGAGAAAACCAACTCAGAGAAGCCACATGCCTCGCCTGTCAGTGCCTAAGTGAGCTTTTTAGATTGGACATCTCTGACTGGGGGACCCATCTGCACTCAGGCAGTCCCTAGTGTATTTTCTGGGCCAGGTCCTAAGCATTGGCTGCTGGTACAGTCACTGCCCTCAGGTAGTTTATAGATTGTCAGGGATAGGATTGCCTTGTGGCTGGACCAGGAAAATTACATGTAAAGCCTTGCTATTTCTCCTGTTAAATGGTCCCATCCATCCATTCAAAAAATATCAACTGAAGGCTGGGCCTTTACTCAGTGGTAAAGTGCTTGTCTAGAATGCATGAGACCCTGGGTTCAATCCCCAGCACCACAAAACCACACTCACACACAAACACACACACACACACACACAAGTACCAGTGGAGTGCCAAGCCCTCTTCTAGGTGTAACAGGTGCCTAATACCCAGATCCTAGAGCTGTTTCTGACCCATATATGGACTGCCATTGACAAGCAGAGATGGGGGGAGTTCACAGTCAGTTTGGCATTCAGAGACCTCAGGCCCTGGGACTTGGGAGACCTGGGCGGGATTCTGGCTTACCTACTCTCCAGATATTTGTTTCTGAGCATTGCTTATCTTCTTTGAGTCTCAACTTTCTCAGTCAGATGATGGGACTAATAATTCCTCATAAATTCTGAAGTTTCTGCCTAATTTTTGTCTCTACTACAAGTCCTCCACATTTTCCTCATCTCCAATCCATTAATCTTTCCAAAGCCCTAAAGCCCTGATTCTCTTCAATTGTTTTACACAGCCAACAGGATATGACCTAAATTGCTTAGCAAGCATTTAAGGCCAGCCACGACTAGATTATTTTAGTTCACAAATATTTATTGCAGGTCTGCTCTGAGCCAAACCCGTGCTAGGCACTAAGAGCTCAAAGGTCTCAGCACTCCTGTAGCTGACAGGCAGGGGAAAAGAGAGTGAAACTGATGATTCAAACTAAATAATTACAGAGCAAGATAAAGGGTGAAGAAAGAAGGTCTTCTATGAGACTCTACAGCAGGACTGAGTCAGGAAAGCTTCCCCAAGGAAGTGATGTTTAAGGGTCAGATGAAGTTAGACAATTTGGCAAGAGTGAGGAAAGGAGAGAAAATGCAGCAATATATGGGAAGGCTCTGAGACTGGAGCTCAGATAGCCAGGGAGGAAAATGAAAGCAGACACAAGCAGAGCCAGGATTTTGGGGTCTGGAATTTGGTTTTCATCCTGATGCAATGGTGGCAATGAAGGTGTTCAAGCAGAGATCAACTTGGACAGAGGTGATTGCTGGAATGTGTACTCTGAAAAGAATCACCCTACATACAGCATAAAGGACTGGAAGGAGATGAGAATAGAAGAAAGCAAATCAACTACAAATAAGCAGGCCGGAGTGGAAGGGGTTTGGATCAGGAAAGTGATGATGGGCATGGAAAGTGGCACAGATCTGAGAGAAATTTAGAAAAGAACTTGGTGGAACTTCGCAATGAATTGGACTTTTGCAGTGGTAGTGAGGACTCAGAAGGGGGTCACTGGTTTGTGCTGGTGCAATGGGAGGAAGCCGATGCCAGTCCTAGGGACAAGAACGCTGGTGACACTGCAGGTTTGGAGCGGGGCAGAGGTTGGACCAGCTGGTTTTAAGCTGCTTGTGAGTCTCTCGAGGCAGATGCTGAGAGGGTAGGCACAAGACCCTCCGTGTAGTCTCACGGGCTGGTATTTTTCCTTGTCCCTAAAAGGCACTGCCAGGTTGTGCCTGTCGGGGTGAAGCTCTGTGGTCCTCATTGGGCTGGAAGGTAACAGGCTCTTCCCTGCCCGCAGAGACCTTACAGTTTGTAGGAAGATACAGCAGGAAATTATCTCCACTCGCTGCAACAGAGGGAGGGAACAGGTGGTAGGAGCAGGAGAGGCTATGTTCTATGAGAGCCCTGGCCAGTTACCTGTGACCATCTGTGCCCTGTGGGACAACTCTGCATTCACAGAGGGCTCCTGCTCCATGGCCTTGCTCAGACAACAGCAGCTCCCTCTTTTTTTTTTTTTTTTTTGTTAGCGGCACCAGGGATCAAACTCACAACCTCGCGCCTGACAGACAGGCGCTTAAGTCACTGAGCCAAACTCCCGGCCCTGGTTTTTTTTTTTAGCAGGGTCGCACTATGTAGCTCAGCCCGATCTTGCGCTCGTGTTGTAACCCAAGCCGGCCTCGAACTCACAACGCTCCTCCTACCTCAGCCTCCCGAGTGCTGGGATTAAAGGCATGCGCCACCACGCCCGGCTAGCAGCTCCCTCTTTTGGGTCACTCGTCCCTATTTCCACCTGTATGCAGCCTACCGTCTTCAAAACCTGTCGCAATGCTATTATCCTCAAGAAACCTTTGTAAGTCCTCCCAGTGCGGTCAACCTTCCCACCGTACCCCAAAAGCACGCCGTGCAGTTAGTATGATTAGTATGCTGGTCACAGGCACTGTCCGGGCATGTTTGCTTGTGTCCAAGTCTGGCTTTCCCACTAGCTGGACAGGTCTTGCAGGGCAGAGGTGAGATTCTTCTGTGTCCTCCAGCAGCATCGCCGCCGCTGTCCCGGCGTAGGCCGAGTAAGGGGGGCGTTTTCTCTGCCGCCCTTGGAAACATCGGGCATGCTCAGTGCTCCCCTTTAGTCTCCAGAACCAGACCCCTCACCCACTACTCCCCAACCTCCTGTTGCCCCCCTCCCTTTGAGGCTCTTTAACCTTTTCGATTCATCTCTGCTTCCCGGCTCCTCGCCTCACAACCTTTATCTCCTAGCGGCTGCAACTCAAGCTTGTGTCATCTAAGAAATCAAGCCGGCATTGTAAGGGAGCTGTCAGAGAGCCGGGCCGTGGCTCCTTTAAGAGTGATAGCAGAGGCGTGGCCTGCGGAGAGCTGGCCTGGAAGGAGGCACCGTTCTCTCAAGTAAAGGCAGCCCGGCTGCTCGGAGGCCCCGGGTCGACAGACAGGGGTGCGGTCACCTTCGAAGGCTGGGCACCACCCGGGACACCTCAGTTCCTCGAAGCGGGACGCGTACGCTTTAATCGGGGCGCAAGGTCTGGGGTGGGGGGCGAGCGTTACATCAGCCACCACCACGTGTCGGCCTCTCCGCTGAGGAGGCCGCCCCGCCCGGCCCCTGCCGTGGAAAAGTACCGGGGTGCCGAGAGCCCGCCCCCAGCCCCGCCCCGGGCCGGCCCGCCGGGCCCTCTGGCCCAGCCCGCCCCCCCCAGCCAAGGGCGCACCCCGCCTCCTGCCCCCGGCCTCGGTTGCTGGGTGCGGGGCGGCAGCTGGGGTGGGCGCCCTGGGGTGCTGGGCCTCCGGCTTCACCTGCGGCCGCCCGGCGCGCTCGTAAGGGAGGCTGCGGTGGGGAGGGCGCAGATGTCGCCAAGGGCGGGATCCCCTAAGAATTCCCGGGCCGCAGCCCTTCCCAGAGCCTTGGCCACGCAAGCCGTGGACAAAGGCAGCCCTAGGGCGCTGGGTCCCCTGCCCACAGCTCCCAGCCACCCGCGGACGCGCGGGAACCCGCATCCGCGGGCGAGTGGGCGGGCAGATAGCGAGGCCAGCGTCTGGAGCGGCCAGATAGGCACCGGGCGGGAGGCGTAAATGGGCACGGCGCGGGAGCCACGCATGAGCGCACACCCGGCCCCACAGGCCCCTCGCGGAGCCCCGGGCGCTCAGGCAGAGCGCCCCGTACTCCGGTCCCGGCGTTATCCGCGCAGCCCGGCGCCCGCTTTCTCCACTGAACCGGCGTCTGCACGCAGCTCCCCCATCCCGGAGCGCCCCCCCTTCCCGCCTGCTTCAGCTCTTGGGTGATCGCGGTGACACCCAGACGTGCGCACCTACCCGGACCGTGGAGGCGAGACAAACAGACATCCCGGTTCGTGTGCCCACACTCTTAGCCACAGATGCCCGCAAGCACGCGCGATCACACACACATCGCACACAGACACGCACACGCTGGTCCTGGGGCTCAGCCCCACAGAGCCACCGACGGTTCCAACCGACGGACCCAGGTGCGAGTCGCACGCACCTCCCCTCGCCCCCTTACCATGCTGCAGCCCCCGGCCCAGGCGTGCTGGGTCCGCACCGCGGTGCGCCCAGGTGGCTTTCTTAAAGGGAAAGTTGCATCAGCCTCCCGAGGCTTGGTGCCGCCGCGAGCTCGCCCGCCCCGCTGCGCCTCCAGAGCTTGTTGTGTTTTGGTTTCGGGGAGGCGGGGGCTAAGAGTTTGGTGAAAGTTTGGAGAGTGAGGAAGGGTTGGGAGATCTAGCCAAGTCCCTCCCTTCCCCGAACGGCTCCCCTGGCCACACTCCTCCTCCCCCTGTCCCATCCCCTCCCGCGTGCCGACTTCTCAGGCTCCTCCTACCAGGGAATAAAATTACAAGTCGCTCCAGCTTTCAGATGATTGATCCCCACGAATCCTGAGAGTGGAGCTCCGCAATGGAACCTCTTCTCAGCCCCTGGTCCCTGACTCGCTGCTGTCTGGTTAGGGCTCTTGGAGGGAGTAGATATTGTCCCCTTGGGCAAGGCTGGAATGAAGCCAAAAGGCCTGGGGAAACTTGGTGGGGTTTTGGCTGCTGTTAGCCGGACAGGCCCCTGGCCCCTGCCTCGCTGCCCTCCAGCTAAAGCCCTTGGAGGGAGCAAATGTCCCCTTGGGCTAGACTGGAATGAAGCCAAAAGGCTTGGGGAAACTTTGTGGGGTTGGGGGTACTGTTAGCCTGCTAGGCTCCCAGCCTTCTGCACCTGCGTTCCCCCTACAGAGACGTCAGAGCGAATTCTCTTCCCTTTAGGGCAGTGCTGCTGGAGACCATGGGCCCAGCCTGGTAAGGCCTGGGCCCTACTCTTTGAAACTGGAGGACTGGTGGAGCACTTTCTCCAGAAACCCTATTGGACAAAGGCTTATTCAACCCTAACCTCGAGATAGTGCTACCAGTGCTGCAAACACCAATCTGGTCTCCCCTCCCTCCCTGGAGCATCATTACCTGGGTTCTAGTCTCAACTGAAGAAGTCTTTGCCAAAAAGTGTTTTGCTGACCCTCAGCTTTCTCTCCTGCAAAGTGGAAAGGGTGTGTTAACCTAACAATACAAGTGTTTATCAAAGGCATTGATCTAGGCTGGGCAGCGGTGCTGCCATTTGGAGTAGGGACCTCATGTTTGCTTACCTTGAGAAAGACCAACTTTACAGGAAAGGGGTCACTTAGCACTGAGTGCCAGAGGAGTTGCTGTTGCCCCACCCTGAATAGGGCTCTGCTCAGAGAAAGACCTAGTCTGTAGAGATAGACTCCACGCTGTGCCCTGAGTCCTCATCATGGTCTAGCCAGGAAACTGTTTTTATTTTTTTCTCTGGAAATGGCTTCTAAGAAGCTGGTACAGATGTGTCAAACTTACACAAGACCAACTGATGAGTGAGATTCCACTTTATTAATTTATAATCAGAGACCCTGAACAAGATAACAGGTGTCTGGCCCAGACACTTCCTGTGGTGTCTGTCACACACACACATCCATCCATGGGCCCAGGGCCAAATAGAGATTGCTCTCAGAAATCATAGACCTATTCACACTGGGGACACTATCACAGCCATTCCTTTTTACTTTGTCTCCAAACCTAGCAGACATAGCATGTTTGGGAGTTATATTCTCTTTCAAACCAACTGGAGCATTTGTGTGTGCGCACACGCATATGTCCATGTGTATACCCACTCGCACACACCTCTACCTGACCAGTCTACCTGACCACCGCCACCTGACTCATGGGGCCTGAGTAGGCCCCTCTGGAAGAGTGGTAGGACACTGCAGCAGGCCCGTGTTGTGTGTGTTCTCAACTTCTGAGACTCAACAGATTGCTTTGAGTCTGTCTCACTGGGACTTAATTCTCCCCACGAATTGTTTCTGGTCTCTTCTTCCCTGCTTACTCCCTAGCTGGTCAAAAAGGACTCCCTCCCGGGAAAGGCAGAATGGAGGCTGTTGGAAGAAACCTCCAGGTAGAGGAGGGACAAGCAAGAGTGTGAGTGGGACAGGGTGAGCCTAGAAGGTCCTGAGAGGATTCTGAGAATGCTTAGAGAACATTCTGAGACTTTTCCTAATCCTGGGAAAGTAGACATTACCCATTAGTCATTACCCTAAGGAATCTGTATGGAGAGGCCAGGTGTAGGATGCTGAGAACTGGGTGCTCCGATGCCCCTGGGCCCTGGAGGTAGGACTTGAGGAGGCCTGGAGAAGGCAAGGGAAACGTGCAGAGCTGGGCACTCAGGGGCTCTATCAGAAGGAAAGTTGGGACACACTTGGGCCAGGGAGGCAGCCTGGAGTTTAGTCCATGAGGTGGGAGAGAGAAGATTGCCTTTGAGGTATGTGGGGAAGTTGGTGACATTGACTTTGAAGGTTTTGCTAGACTCACCATGACATCACACAAGTAGATTTGTATACACAGATTAGTGATGTGTGTACTTTACCCACCTGATCCATAAAGTGCTTCAGATAGCCACACCAGGAATCCTGAGAGAGGCTTGTGAGAAAGGTTGTGGTCTGAAAAGCCATCCCCGTGAGACAGGAACTAAAGGGCTATTTTTTTCCAATCAGAATGCTGTCCCAGGGGAGGCAGGTCTGGGCCTAGCCGAATCAGAGCTGGATGGCCCTGGTGCCTGGCTGTGAGGTCCCTGCCCAGGGCATTCAGCCCACAGGGTGGGAGGGGCACAGGGAGGGAGGAGCACAGCAAGCCCTGGTCACCATAGGAGAGGAAGGAGATCAGGCCTGGCGGGAACAGACGTCCCACTGGCCATGGCCTTCCTGGAGCAGGGCAACAGGAGGGCAGGCAGCTGGCTAGGCCCCACCTGCTGTGGGCCAAGGCGTGTCTCGGGAGCCTCCAATTACAGTGCTATTTCCTGGGATGGCTGCACCCAGCCCCACATCCCCCAGGGCTGGCTGAGTTCCTCATTTGTCATCATTAGCCAGCAGGATCAAGTCCTCTGTGTTGGGACAGTCAGAGGCAGCTTAGGTATGTGTGTGGTGACAAGAGGGAAAGTGCTAGGCCCGAGCCTCTTCTGGGAGGGCATTATAGGAGCTGGAGGCACTGGCCATTTTGATGGAGGAGAACTAAGCCCCCAGGCTGAGAAGTTGGGGGAGAGTAGGCTTTGCTTTGAGTCAGAGCCTGGCCTGAGGAGCAGCCTCCTGCTCCTTGGATGCCCAGTCTCCCTGGCTGGGAAGCATCATTAAAGCTGCCCTACCTGGTTTCTGCTCTCAGATTCTTCCTCTTTTGAACTTTTGGAGCCCAGTGGCCAGTGTCTGATACCTTCCTTGTCCTGATCCAATGCAAGGCAGAAGCTTAGATGAGTTCCAGGTCCAGGGGTTGTCCCTGGAGACCTCCCATGTCCCTCTTTTTCCCTGGGAGTGTAAGTCAATTGAGGCTGAACCCCAGAGACACCAGGTAAAATGAACCCTGCAGAGAGGAAGCATTGACTTTAGCCCTAACCAGGGGGCAGTTCCATCTTTAGAGTCATCAGTGACCAGATTCTGAAACACTTTAAAGTTCCCAAAGCTGAGAATTCCCAGTGCCAAGGGTGCCAGAATTCCCAACACTGTAGAGGACTGAAACCTGGAGTTCCCAATACTCAGAGCCCCTAGTACTCAATGGCTAGAGGTCCCAATGCTCAGGGTGCCCAACATCTAAACCACCCAAGTTTCCTAGCATCCAACTTTCAGGGTGCAAGTATCCTGAGTCACTGGGAAAGAGGAAGGGATGGGTGCTCTTGTATGACTGAGGCTCGCTCCTTCAGGGACTGGTATGATGGGCGGCCATGGCTGGAAGTAGTCTGGGACAATGCTGGCAGGAGCAGCAATGCTTCCATTCCATTCAGATCCTATCTGGAGAGGTGGTAGCAGGAATGGTGGCTTGTCCCCTGAGCCCAACTCAGTTGTGTAATTGAATGTCCATGTACTCACCAAATACTTGTGGGCATCTACTATGTGCTGATATTTGTGCCCCTCTCCAGGAACCCAATCAAGAGAGAGGAGGTGCTCCTGTTCTTCAGCATGGATTGGTTGACAGGTTATCTGTGCTGGAGTGGTGGTTTGGGCATGTGGCCATCTGTGGCCTGTGTGTGGCCGACACTATGGCTATGAGAATGAGTGGCCCCTGGGATGTGACAGTTTGAGTATGAGGCTGTGAGCAGTGTCAGCAAGTTGGGTGTGACTGTCAGAGCCAGACTGGCTGTGTCCATTTGTCTGGCTATCCTAACAATCTCTCCTAGCTCACTGTGCCACAAGGAATGAGGTGTAAGGCCCCTCTTCTGCTTGATCTCCAGGTACCATGTTGCTGGTCTCCCTGTGGGGAGGGCAGGGCCACCACCAGAGGTGCCCTGCAGTGGCTGGAGGTTTTTCCCGCTATTTCTGCTCTTGTTGGACCCAGAGCCTCTTTGAATTGGGAGGACAGGAAGAGGGGTGGCTATAAATGGAGCAGCCAACACCAAAAGTAGCCATCTGGCCTGGGGAGTATCCTGTGACATCACCCCCTGCTCCCAGTCCAGCTGCTGACCTGGAGCCTGAGTAAGGCTTCTTTCTGGGTCCACTTTCCCAACTCCTGGCTAAACTTGAAAGACGGGCAAAGCAGTGATGTCACTACAAATAATGACCTCATAGGAAGTTATGATATCCCAGGAGAGATGCCATGGTCCGGGAGGGGGATGCTGGTCTGCTTCCAGGTGGGTGGGGCTCCATCTGCTGGCAGCTCCCACAGCTCCTAGCAGCTGGGATGGCAGGGCTGGATAAGCTCCGTGGGGGGCCCTGCCTTATCTGTTCCCCACACATGTCTGATAAGCTTCTTACTGAGGCCTGGCCCAGGAGCAGGTGGGGAGCAGGCCAGAAGAGGGGAGGCCAGCTGGGACTGGCTGAGCTCCAAGGAGGACAGTAGGTTCAGGGAGTGCTGGCAGAACCCCAAGAAGGGGAGCCAGGCGGAGTGGTCTTGGGGTATCGACCCGGGGCTAGGCTGCCTGTGTTGCTCCTCTGCACCATACTTGTAGAGAGCAGGCCTGGTTCCCTCAGTATTCCTCACCTCGAGTACTATTAGCAGTGACTATCAATCCTGGTACTGTGTGAGGATTAGAGGATTTAACATGCGTGAAAATAGTCACAGAAGGAGGCCTGGTATAGGGAGAGGGCTCATCCTTCCTCGAAAAGGAGTATCTCCCCCAGCACACGCCCACCATGCCCAGTAGCACCCTGGGGTGGCTTGGAAACTAGCTGGGGTTCCAGAGGTTTCCTAGCCTTGGACATATGTCTATACCTACCCAGTCTGTGTTTGCCCCACACATTCCAGGCGTGCTGGCTTTTCCAATATGTTTTCTTCCAGCACCACCATAGACACTTTGGAGCCCTTGGTGCCCTCTAGTGACAAAAGCTGTACATAGCAGATACAGCTGGATCCCAGGGCATATTGGATCAGACAAGGTACTACTATCACTGGTCTGATTATTTTATGTCATCCTTAGATCAATTTTACAAGGTAGCAATTATCTCCATTCTCTAGAACTAAGGGTAGGCAGGTTAAATCACTGCACAACTAAAGATTTCAAGAGCTTGAACTTGAATGCAGGCTGCCTTGTCTCTAAAACCTGTGCTCTTGACCTTGAGCAGTGTGCAGAGGCTGCTTAGGGCTGTGCGTATATACACTGTTGACTGGCCCAGGAGAGGTTTTACATGTGAGTCATGCTGATAATTCAAGTGTTCCTAGGGCCATTGATATCCTCTACTGTAATTATATAGTAAGAATTGGTTTAGGGCATGATAAAGTTGAGCGCTGGCTGTTGGAACTTCTTATGTGGCTTTCTGGTTGCATTGCACGAGTGTACACTTCCATGGTTGTGCTTGTTGTGGTGTGTGAGATTAGCCAGGGTGGTTTGTGTGTGTGATTGTTGTGGAGGTTCTGTAGCTAGTGAGACTGTTTTGGGAAGGCATGGAAGGCCCTGAGTTCCCAGAACCACTTGCTTTTTCGGTCTGCTCACCATGACACACATGATGAATGACTCGGCGTGCCTGATACACTCCCATGGGCCTATCCCTGTCCTCATTCCCCTCCCCCCCTTTTATTTTTCGAGGAAGTAAAGCAAATAGTACCACAGATGGAGCTGGTCTTCACTTTTTTCCATGAGATATTTGTGAAAGCATTTCACATGCCGAGTGATAGCCAAAAACAAAAAAAAAAGTCACTTAAAAAGAAAAGTAAATATGGTTCTTCTAATTCTTTAATTTGAACATCAGCTTGCAAGATGTTCAAACATATCTGGCAGTCAGTAAAACCCTTACGGGGGAAAACAAGGCAAAAATTATTTTTTTCTAACAAGGCTAAATTACTGTCATTTTCACTTTGTTGCTATTTACACCTATGACACAAGCCTGACAATGAGTAAAACTGCTGGTGCCCAAGCAGGAATCAAGGCTCACACCAACTGTACTAATAGTCTTTGTACTCCTCTTTACCACTGTGTGTGAGCAGTAAAAAAGCCAAAAAAAAAAAAAAAAAAAGAGGTTAGTTTTACTTTAAGATGTTTGTCTGATGTGGTAAAATTATTAGCTTTTTTAAACCTTTAACGCTTCAGTTCGTGTCTTTACTATTTTGTGTGATAAAATGGGAAGTATGCTTGATCTCAAGGAAAAGCACTTACATGGCTGAGTCATGAGCTGAATTCTTCCCAAATCAGTTTTATTTAAAAGAACAGATGATGAGTTAGTTATCCAGACTTGGGTGTTTAACATACATTGTCCTGCAAGTGAATGAAGTGAACCTATCAGTTCAAGAAGTAAAGTAGCCAGGGACAGTGATCCATGCCTGTAGTCCCAGCTCTTTGGGAGATTGAGACAGGAGGACAGCAAATTTGAGTCCAGCTTGGGGAAGTTAGTGACTTAGCAAGTGTCTCAGAATTTAAAAAACGTAAAAAGGTATAGGGATGAACTCAGTATGAAGACCTTGGGTTCAATCCCCAGTACTACACAAGTGCGTGTGTGCACACACACATGCACATGCAAAGAGAAAAGAAAAATATATGTTTTTTTAAATATTTTATTAATAATAAAAGACAAGACAGAAGAGAATCCCCCATACTTACTACATTGCCCGTGATGTTCCTTGGTTGCTATCAATTTAGCCAGACCTCCGAAACAGCAGGTTGCTGATGGGGTTGGGGGGTGGTGGGGGTGGGGGGGTG